>ML808205.1:79174-102036 GCA_009831015.1 Picea engelmannii | reverse complement strand
AGCAGCGACTTGAACCTGTTGGCGGGCCCAACCAAGAGGTGCAATCACCGAAAGGAAAACCAGAACTACTCAGATCATTCTACGCAAACACTGTTCATGCTTCACGCTCCATTTACTCAGAAAAATAACTCAAGTCATATAACAGGGAAGTACCATAATGCATAAGCATATTGTATTAGCAGAAATGTAGATCATAGCATAACATAACCAACGTTTCTTAGGAGAGATCCTTTGTTTTTATAGATCCTCCTCAAAAATAGTTTAAAACAAAATACATTAATTCAAACAGATCCCCGATCAGAAAATAACTCAAAATCAGTTAAAAACGGTCTTCACATCTTCATGACACGCAGTGTCACGAAGTGTGAGTCATGAAGTATTAACAACTCGGTTCTAAAATCTCGCCTTGAATCAACATATGAGTGATGACTCAATCTATCATGTAAATCACACTGTCTACCACTCTGGCCATATCGCATGGATCTTTAGTAGCTTTGTTGGTATCTCCACTGGGTGCGAGCTGGTACCTGGTACTGACAAATCCTATTTCAAATAGAAATAGTACCTAACTCATGCCACATTAGTTTCAATATTAATTTAAAGTATCAAAACACATAAAAATGACTTGAAACATAAGAATACCTTGAGTAGCCCCATTTAGTGGTAAAGAGATGTCAAATGTGTCATAACAAGGCTAGAAGGGGTGGTACTGGGTATGGAAATGGAGGTCTTTTTGATATGATGTAGGCAAAACATAGTCAAAACTGGAGACTAACAAACATATTGGAGCTTTATATCTCCTATCTACATAATATCATGAATGAAGTGATACTTGATATCTATGTTCTTAGACTCATCATCAAACACATCATTTTTATACAACTCTAGTTATCACATAGGGTCACGATGGCTTCCATCTTCAGATCAAATAGATCTGTCAACAACATCCGAAGCCATATAGCTTCACAATTGGGGGAACATGCTGCAATATATTATGCTTCTATTGCGCTGAGAGAAATACTAGATTGATTCCTACTCTGCCATGAAGTCATGGTTGACCCTAGACTGAAACAACATCCTGAAGTTCTCTTTCTATCAAAAACACTTCCCTCTCAATTTGAATCAATATATCCATACAATTTGAAGTCATGATATCTAGTATAGTAGAGACCAAAATCCAATGTACCCTTAAGGTATCTCATCACATGTTTTGCATGATCAAGGTGAACATGTCTGGGTTCTACCAGATACTGACTCAAGGAAAAACATATATCTAGCTTGGTATTCATTAGATACATCACTGAGCCAATAATATTTATGTACAAAGTAGAACCAACCAATTCCGATGAGGCGTCTACTAGGAGCATCAACTTCGTTTCCATGGGTGTGTATATGAATTTACATTTCAACATGTCAAACCTATTCATTATTTTAACTGCATATTTCCCTTGGTTAAGGAATATCTTCTCTGTGCTCTATCAAACTTCAAGACCTAAGAGATAATGCATTATGTCTTTCATCAAACTCTGTAGCGAGCTTCTTCTACAATCTGCGATGAGATTTTCTTCATCTTGTCAAGAATACATCATCTACATATAGTAGAAATAATATAACTGGATCATCATTCAAAACCTTGAAGTAAAGGTTAGAATCAACTTTACTCTTGGTAAAGCCCAAGCTCATTCGAAAACTATCAATTATTCCATACCAAACTCTATGATCTTTCTTCAATGTGTAAAGAGTCTTCTTCAACCTACATACCTGAGTCTTTTTGTCTTCAAATTCAAATCAAATTTTCGTATCACTTTGTACCAATTTGGTACACTTGCTCAATTGGAACTCAATCTACAAAATCATGTGTTAGCTCTATGTAGTTTCTGCAAAGAACTATCTTTCTCACTACCTGAGAGTATGTCCTCTCCTATTTTTGCAATTGTTCCTTCTGGAATTGGGACTCTACACCTGTAGCTTCTCTAAAGCTAATAATGACTGCTTCATTCTCACTGTGGTTGTTGAAATCCATGAGTAACTCCTCTATTCTATCACGACAACAACTTCATCTGAAATTGAGATTGGCTCAATAATTGATATTGAAGGTATCGCTTCTTATTTCATGGAGGTAACTCTATCTCTAATTGTATTCGTGTATCCATGACCCAACTAATGTACTGCATCGACTGCCACTCAATTTTAAATATGGGAATTTCTCCCCCTGCATCTCATACTATATATGAATCATGGTTGTTCTAGTTGTCTTCATGAATACTGAAACTATTTCTTCAATTATTGGAGTAAGTGTCTCGCCATATTCTTCTCTCTCTTATTGGGAGAATCCTCCAGACACACATCAGGCTTTGTACATATGAAAAATTCTTGATTTGTTAGATCAATCTTGGAAGTCAATACTGACTTCTCTTCTAGTCTCATGGAAAAGATCCATATCCTAGTCTTTTTGTCTGGATTCCTTCTTTGTCACTGAAACAAGGAAATCTTCTGAGGAAATTTCATATCTCCTAGAAGTTTCTAAAGGTACGATATAGTCTTCTCATGGCATCTGTCTCCTAGTCTTGGAATTTATCTCTTCATCTGATCCTTTCTGAGATCATGATTACTCTTGATTTCTTTTGAGTCTACAAGGACTTCATCATCTCTTATGGGGTATACTTGGTGTTGAATACCAAGTCTAAATATGAAAGGATAAGTCATACTTCAAACAAGTTCTGCTTCCCGTCAAGGAGGATTCATTATCCTTTGACCAAGTCTTCTATGAGTTCTTTTTCTAATGTTTGGTCATCTTTGGACCCTTCTACTCCTTACAATAAATCTTCATATGAGATACTTTGGATCTCAAAAATAGCTTCTTATTCATCGTTTTTGGTACATGGATGTATACCGTCATGTCCATGACTTGGGTGGTCTTCTTCATGTCTCATCTAATTTGTTTCCTTTTGTAACCTTCACTATAGCTTCCTCAGGGTTATCACCTGTGACCTGAACCAAGGTCAACAAAAAAACATGCAAGAATAATACTCTTTTGATAATAGTAATAAAACAATAGCACAAATAATCATCACAGTGGCTCCTTTAGAGCTATCACTTGTGACCTACCTGAAGCAAAGATCAAAGGTAAGAAATACACAATGAAATGAGATAAACACTCTTCTAGTTTTATGATCAAACATTCCTCCATGGTAACCTGGGACCAAAATAAGAAGTTTTTCCTAGAGGAGATGTTAGTTGTATCTTGGTAAATGATTACATTAATCATTTATCTCAATATGCTCACATGCTACCAAGTATAATATTTTTCAAAGATTTCCACCTCAACCATACTGTTTACTTTTAAAGGGGTAGTTATCAACTTGTCATGTGCAACTTTGAATATTATCAAATTAATTAATAAAACTTGGAACCTGGAGTCTTGTCCTCAAGAACGAATGTGTTGCTTTTCTTTCAAGTCTCCTTCACTCAGGATGACAAGTGATTTCTTCAACCTATTTTATGTACTAAGAAAATATGCTATCTTGACAGAAATTTGGGTTAGATAATAAAATCTATGATCTCAAATTTAATCCATCTAATACCTTGAATTTAATGTTTACCAAAGGTTAGTATGATGGTCATAGCTTCAACATGCAACCTAGATCAAAATAATGTCATAACAAATAGATGCATACTGAAATAATCAAACCTGGGTTGCATTATTCCTCTGAATGTGTTGGATCTTGAGATCCTTCTGGATCTATGGAAATATATCCCTTCTCCTGCAAATACCATTTAAATCTTAACAATTTAAACATATGTGATTACATACCTCTGATAGAATTTGCAGGTAGTGGCACCATCTAGTAGCAACGGTAATAATTACCAACACTTTTAAAACTTCAAGGGTGACTGCAACTGATACTGCAGATGATACTTCAACTAATACTGCAACTTCAATTGATACTACAACTAATTCTGAAACTGCAAATACAACTGCAACTTAGGGTTTTATGAGGAAACCCTAATTTTTCAAACTTCAAATTTTGAAATTCTGATCTAGGGACTAGATGCACTTGGCTGAGGCAAGTTTGTTGGATTAGTTAGATTTAAAAAATTTCAATTTTTTCCCCTTGAAACTTGACCTACAGAAATATGGACTAGTACTTCTGGCACTGGTTCTGGTTTCCTAGTTTTCTAGTACTTCTGGTACTGGTTCTGGTTTCCTGGTTTTCTGGTACTTCTGGTTTTCTAGTTTTCTGATACCAATCAAAACTAGGTTTTGACTTTTCAGAGTATTTGACCACTGAAAAGGTGAAATCAAGGTGCCAAAGAGTTCCCTAGGCTAGGGTGCACTTTTCTAGATGGATTTTAGGAAAACATTCCCTTCCAACAAAAATCTCTAATTTTCTTGTACGACAACAATGACGTTTTTTCTTATCTAATGAAATATTCTTTCTTCAGTATAGATTTGAAACCATGTTAAGTTTTTATCTATTATTATGTTTCTTTTCAATTTACTAGATAACAATAACATAGGTAGGATCATTGAGAGAAACAAAATCACAAGATACACAACATTTATCCTAGGAAACCCTCTTGGGGGAGAAAACCCAACAAAACTTCCTTAATATAGATAGCCAATACAATGCCAAGACAATAAGCCAAAACACTAGAGAATATCCATCACTGATAAATGTGCCTATCTTCTTTCTTTTCCCAATTGCAACTACCAAACTTGCGCACTTGTTGAGAGAATGAGTGAGTGTGATAATGATGCGTTGGCTTCCTTTATTTATACAAGCTGGAAGGTGCTGGAAAGGTGTCTCTTTATTGGGAAGGGCCGACTTTTCTTCTTAATGGTTAAGACCACTTTAATTAGGCCTGGGGGCTGAATTCTTAATTTTCATAATACAATTACGGTTTGACCAATCCAAAAAAGGGGATTTGGTCAATTATAATGTCCAACATGATCAATCCACAAAAGGGGATTGATCTAATAAATAATGACTCAATAATAAATAGAATACTCTTTGCAGTTACAATGTTTCAACATTAAATAGTGATAATGGAGCTCAACATGTTTCATATTACTATGGGAAACAATATTTTTAGCAACCTATATAGCACTCTGGTTATCACAATAGATTGTAGTCGAGGTATGAACATGAAGGCCAAGATCTGTCAAAAGTGGGAGAATCCATACAACTTCAGTACCTGCTTGAACAACACCACATTATTTTTATTTTGTAGTGGACAAGGATATTACCTTATGTTTATTGCACAACCAAACCAAAGGTCCAGTGCTATAGTGAAACACATAGACAGAAGTGGACTTTCGATCATCACTGTCGCCAACCCAGTCGGAGTTGGTGTAGTCAACTAGAGAATCTAAACTTTGACAATACTTGATACCAAAATGAGTGGTACTCTTCAGATAATGAACAATTCATTTGACTTATTTCTAGTGGCTTTCTTTGGGGTCCTCCATGAACCTAGAAACCACACTAACAACAAAGGAAATGTCAGGTTGACTATGAGTAAGATAAATAAGACTTCTGACCAATTGTCGATAAAGTGTAGCATTGATAGTGGGTGTTTGACATTTTTTAGTAAGCTTCACTCTAGATTGAAAAGGAGTATCACAAGGCTTTCAATCAACCGTATTAGAAAATGGCAACAGATCCATCACATATTTAGACTAAGAAATGAAAATTCCATCACAAAGTGGTATTACTTGAAGATACAAAACATAATGTAGAGTACCAAGGTATGTCATATCAAAGGATTCAAAAAGTTGTTTCTTCAATTGAAGGATGATATCATTATTATTTCCAGTAATGAGTAAATCATCTACATAGAAAAAAAAAATTAAAGTGTCTCCATTGTTGTGGAGAACATACATGCTGTGATCATATTCACACCATTGAAACCAAGTCGAAGAAATAAATTTTGATCTTATCATACAAGGATCGGGGAGCCTTCTTCAAACCATAATGATACTTTTTAAGTCAACAAACTAGATTTGAATATATCACAAAATCAAGTGGTTTTCCCATGAAAATTTATTTAGATAAGTCTCCATGAAGAAAGGAAATATTCACATCCATATGATGTATTTTCCATCCAAAACAAGAAGCATGGAAAAGAATTAGGTGAACAAAGTTCATCTTTGAAATAGAGGAAAATGATTCAGTGTAGTTGATGCCTTCTTGTTGAGAAAATCCCTTCATAATGAGGCATGATTTATGTCTCTCAACAACACCTTCAGAGGTAAATTTGGTCATGTTGTCCCATCGACACTTGACAATGTTCTTTCCTTGCGGTCGAGGAACCAATTCCCAACTCTTATTCTTTGATAAAAAATAATTTTATTTCTTCATGGCCTACTCCCATTCAAGTCATCCTTCATCATCTGAGTAGGTAACATGGTCGAAGGTTTCAACAATACGATTCATCAAGGTAATTTTGGTATGTTTCTTTTGAATTTGATTATGATGTGTGTAGGAGGCATATCCAACATGAGGTCTAGCAACTTCAATGGTCTTGGTATCCCATTGGGGTAGAAAATAAATAGGTGAACTATGATTCACTTCATCAGTTTGGTCAAAAGTTAGAGGTTCTTAATTTGACAGACCAGTTTAAGAAAAAGACGATGGAATAGTCAACTTAGATGTTGACGGTTGAGTGAAAATAGGGAGAAAATTAGAATATCCATTTGAAGGACTAAAGAAGGTAACATGAGAACTAGTGTCAGAGACAACATCAATCAAATCATCCTACAGTAATCCATAAGAGAAATTAAACAACTTAATTCCATAAGACTTCTCATAAAACCTAACATTACATCTGATAATGATTTGTTGTTTGACATGATCAAACAATCGATAGGATTTCGACTCTTCAGAGTATCCCATCATGATGCAAGAGTGACTCTTTGTTGGAGACATTTCTATTTTCGGCACACTAGTTTAGTGGGAGTAACACTAGTTCAGTGGGAGTTAACTGACTAGTTCTATTTTAGACTTTCTAATCTTATTCCATCACTATTATGCATGCATTACTAATTATAGGATGTCATTTCCTATATGAGTGAAGATCACTCACTCATTGATAATATAATAATATGCATTGATTCTCATTCTTCATTGTGTATCTCTCTTCATTTTCTTGATAATATTTGTTTGTGTATGCTTTAGCTAGATCTCCTGTGCAAGTTTCCATGAAACATTGACATGGTATCAAAGCTATGCTGCTTGGAGCAAGCCAGACAAGCCAAAGAATAAGGAAAATCAGAGTTTCAACGAGATAAATCTGTGGTCGTACCTTTCAACAATTATTTCTCCAAAATTATTAATGTTTTGAGGAAATGACCCCACTAGGAAGTAAATCGACCCATTCTGCAAGTGGGTTTTCAACCATTTGGAGAGATTCCTCACCATTTTCTCAGAAGTTAAGCTGTAAGATAGCCTCCTGAAATTGATACTAATTCGTGGTCATACCTTTCTATAGTGATTTCTCCCAAAAATATTAAGTTTTTGAGAAAATGAATTGTGGGAGAAGTATATCAACCCATTATGCAAGTGGGTTTTCAACCACTTGGAAATATTTCTCACCATTTTCTCAGAAAGTAAGTTGGAAGATCGTCTCTTGAGACTGATACGAATTTTCACTTAAAGTTCCCTTTCTGTCGTGATTTCTTAATTTTTCACTTGCAGATTGAGAGTAAATTTTTGTGGGTTCTTATAAAAAGTGGGAGAGATGGATAGGACAACTATTATACATTCAAAATTGGTGGTAATCCTCACACCATACAATTATTTTGATTGGAATTCCAAGGCATAATTCCAACTCAGAAGGAAAGGACTGTATAATTTGACGATGGCGATAGAAACAAAACCTACATCAACGATTGAGAAGATGAGATGGGTGAACCGTAAGGATGAGGCCACAGGACTACTTCTTGAGTTAATCTCCACTGATTTATGGTTTCATGTTGTTGCATGCAAGAATCCAAATGAGATCTGGACCACCTTGGAAGGACTCTTTGGAAAGAAGGATGAGATGTGAGGTCATATATTTGAGGTAGAGTTGAATACCTTAGACCCTAAAAGTTTTGATAATATACACGATTTCTTTACTAAATTTAAATCTTTGATTTTGAGATTGGGTGAATGTGGTATTGACAAGTCTACAAGGGAGAAACAACTTATTCTAACAATCTTGGCCAAGCTAGGACTAGAATACACTATATATGTCTCCAATTTCCATTTTGGCAGATGTCTTTTTGGAACAAATTGGAAAATGCCTACATTGGCTCAGTTCATTGAGTCTCTTACACAAGAGTAGAAAAAACTCATACAGATGAGCCTCATGAAAGATCCCAAAGCACATTCACTCACCATGCATGATGGAAAAGGGTCATCCAAACAGAACGAGACGGAGGGATATTCCAAACCCTTTAATGATTCTTCGGGTTCCAAAGACTCTTCAGATTCCAATAATAAGAAGAAGGGAAAGAAATGCACTTACTGCAATAAACCAAATCATGAAGAATCTGCATGCATGAAGAAACATATCGATCTTATGGCACATGCACTTCAACAGAACAACCTTGGAAAATTCATTCTAGAGGGAGTCAAGAAGAAGAAGGAAGAAGATCATGCTCCTAAGAAAGGTAATCATCATGCTTTGGTTGCAATTAATTCCTCATCTGATTCATGTATTATAGATTCTGGTGCATCCCATCATATGGCAGTGAAAGAGGAAGTTTTCTCTTCCTTGAGTCCATGCTCAAGACCCCCTATTCTCATGGGGGGTGATACTCCAGTAGTAGTAGAAGGAGAATGGAGAGTGGAACTCCACAATGGAAATTTTGAGAATGTTTTACATGTTCCAAATATTTCTATGAATCTGATCTTAGTTTATCAGATCACTCAGAAAGGTAAAAAGGTTGAATTTACATCAGATTCAGTTTCAGTAATTGACATGCATGACAATTCCATCATTGCAATTGATGAGGTGGATCACAAGTCAAGATTGTATAAATTCACTAAGTTATCTGATGATGACTCCTCTACTCTACTTACACATAAGGAAAGTACTTTGCATGCACCTCCAGTGCAACATGCATATGCTCTTGTGCTTCCATCAGTTTCATACATCAGAGATGATTTCGTACACTCAGATTCTATACATGGAAATAAGAAGGTAGTACATCCAGATAAGAAGCCAATGTTGAAGCTTCAATAGATGCCCAAGAAGGCACATACCACACTTCAGGTAGCAAGAAACCTTGTAGTGAATCCATTGGGTTCAAGGAGGACTCAATCTCATCATGAGGAGCCTTCTAATGTACTTTCAACTTCAAAACCTGTGATGCTGTTGTGGGTGGGAAATACCTCCTACAGACTAGCATTAAGGGTTTTAATCATGCATGCAGAAATGACCTAAAGTCTCCTACTTCTTACCAACATCCCAATCATAAACCCCATTATTCATATGAAAATACAAGGTTAAAGAGATCAAGTTATTGTACCTTAGTTTCCATGTTTGATGTTGATCCCTTTAACGTTTGGTCACTCCTTGACTACAAATCTCCTCCCAACATTGACCTGCATTCATAAAAGACAAACAAAGAACTCCACATGCATATGATCTATAAACTAATGGGTTAGAGATTCTATCAAAATATAATGAAATTTAAATATTGACAATCTCATATGGCGGGACGAGAAAAGTACTTTTATTAATCTCACAAGAGTAACCTTACACTAGTGAGATCGGCCACTGCTCCTCGAATCTGGTCCTGGGCTCCTCTTCAACTGTGCTCCAACTGCTTCTGTATATTCTTCTCTTCACACAATAGTTGCAAAAGGTTGGGGCAAGGGGAATGCTAAATTGGGTATAGTTTCTTTTCTATGATTTTCCTCCTTTCAAATGGGACCCCTACCCCTTCTTTTATAGGCTAGAAAGGGCTAGGTATTTGGTCAAGTGATCGACTATGGGCAATCAAACGGTTTAGTTAAATTACCCAAAACTGTGTGTTCTGTCTACAACTTTTCATTTTTCGTGATTTTTTAGGTATACGTGGGTTGTAGTGGGTCATCCAGCGTACACACGCATGCAGTAGTGGAGCAGGGCACGTATGCCTTCAAAAAGGGTGTTTTTTAAGAAGTTGTTCAGTAGTGTCTTGGCAAAGAAGGAAAATGAGATGGCCTAATGCCAGGTAAGCATGTCTGGTGCAATTTAGGGTTATAACAGATGCCCCCTAATGTGTGAGGTCAGAAGAGCATCTGATGGCCAAAATTCATTATCACTCTTAACCTCAACCTCGGGACTCCCAAAACATAATGGGTCTTCTTTTAAGCCCTTTTCAGACCCTCTAAAAATAAAAGATTGTCGAGCGATATTGTTGACCTTCATGCTCGCTAAACTGAAATTTGAAATCACATCTATCCAACTGTAGTTTACCCCTTTTTTGGTATGGATGGTCAACTGTATGAACAAAGGTATACTCTAGGATCTTCGGTTCCCTAGAAGAGTATTCTCAAGTATGATTTTAACCCTTTTTCGTGCCCAAGGGACTAAATTTATGAAAAAGAAACCCCATGGAGTCCATAGTTAAGCTCTTTTCAGACTCACTAAAATTGAAAAGATCACCAAGTGACCTTATTATTTCACACTCGTTAAAATGGTCCAGAAGAACATTCCTGACAGATTCCATAGTTAAGATTTTTTCAGACTCCTCAAAAATGAAAAAAATGTCGAGTGATCTTGTCTTTATCACACTCGTTAAAATGGTTTTGAATGGATGTCTGATCGGTGCTAGTTTACCCCTTTTTTGAACCGACTAGACTATCTTCGAAAAAGGTACCCCAGTAGAGTCTCCTTTTACGCTTTTTCATACTCTCTAAATATGAAAAACCATTGAGCTTACCTTCTCTGGGCTCGTTAAAATTACATTGAAGGACATTACCATTGTGTGTCTTATTAATCACGTTTTCATACCTACGTCGTTGGCCTAATGCTAGCTCCATGTTCCTCTCAACTGAACCATCTGAAACATAACTTATACACAAGCCCTATAGCACTTTGCCTCTGCGTCTTGACACCTTTGGCCCATGGAGGAGTTTTCATAGGTGTCCTTTTTCTGCATATGTCCCTTTGCCCTGAGCATCCATGTGTTCCATGTGCTTGGAACTAGTATGGTCGCTAATTCTGTTGTGGGTGGGAAATGCCTCCTACGGAATATCATTAAGGGTTTTAATCATGCATGCAGAAATGACCTAAAGTCTCCTACTTCTTACCAACATCCCAATCATAAACCCCATTATTCATATGCAAATACAAGGTTAAAGAGATTAAGTTACTGTGCCTTAGTTTATGTGTTTGATGCCAATCCCTTTAACGTTTGATCTCTCCTTGACTGCAACTCTCCTCCTGATGCTGACCTACATTCATAAAATAAAAAAAAAGAGCTCCACATGCATATGATCTATAAATTAATGGGTTAGAGATTCTATCAAAATATAATGAAATTTAAATATTGCCAATCTCATATGGCGGGACGGGAAAAATACTTCTTTTATTAATCTCACAAGAGTAACCTTACAATAGTGAGATCGACCACTTCTCCTTGAATATGGTCTTGGGATCCTCTTCAACTGTGCTCCAACTACTTCTATATATGATTCTCTTCACACAATAGTTGAAAAAGGTTGGGGCAAGGGGAATGCTAAATCAGGTATAGTTTCTTTGCTATGATTTTCCTCCTTTCAAATGGGACCCCTACCCCTTCTTTTATAGGCTAGAAAGGGATAGCTATTTGGTTGAGTGACCGAATATGGGCGGTCAAACGGTTTAGTTAACTTACCCAAAACTGTGTGTTCCATCTGCAACTTTCCATTTTTCGTGCTTTTTTAGGTATACGCTGGCTGTAGTGGGTTAGCCAGCGTACACACGCATGCAGTAGTGGAGCAGGGCATGTATGCCTTTAAACAGGGTGTTTTTTAAGAAGTTGTTCAGTAGTGGCTTGACAAAGAAGGAAAATGAGACGACCTGATGCCAGGTAAGCATGTCTGGTGCAATTTAGGGTTATAATAGATGCCCATGCATTACTATATGGTTCAATATACTGATATGCATACCTAGAATAAGGATGTGGGAAATACATTATGGAAATAAGCTATGCAGAAGGAGTATGAACTCACTCCTACAGAACTAGACTTGGAATCTGGTTCCACTTCCACCAGAAAGGAATATTTTTAGGTGTAGATGGGTCCACAGGATCAAGAGGTACAAGGACCGACAGGTTGCCAAAGGACTTCATCAGATCCATAAATATTTCTACATATTCATGAAGACTTTCAGTTCGTAGAAGTTTAAGACTCTGCGAGATTGTCTTACAGTGAAGAACATAGTTGCCTAGCAACTGTCATTTTCTTCTTTTGATACATTATCTTTTGAGGGGGGGTTTTGTTCCCACGTGGGTTTCCCTCTTTCCTTGTTTTTATTCAGTGTTCATTAGTTGCATTGTACATGAGTACCTAAAATGTCCTAGTATTCGGTACTCATTTTTTACTCCAGAGTGATGTTCAGGGGGGGGTGTTGGAGAAATTTCTATTTTCAACACACTAGTTCAGTGGGAGTTAACTGACTAGTTCTATTTTAGACTTTAACACTAGTTCAATGGGAGTTAACTGACTAGTTCTATTTTAGACTTTATAATCTTAGACCATCACTATTATGCATGCATTACTAATTATAGGATGCCATTTCCTATATGAGTGAAGATCACTCACTCATTTATAATACAATAATATGCATTGATTCTCATTCTTGATTGTGTATCTCTCTTCCTTTTCTTGATAAGCTTTGTTTGTGTATGCTTTAGATAGATCTCATGTGCAAGTTTCCATGAAACACTGACACTCTTTGCATCCAAATTATTTATGCAATCATCAGGAACGTGATCCCAGGAAACATATCCAAACACATGGAGGTGGACGACTGAAGTCTTCTTCCCATACCATCGTTTGATTGGAGTCATGGAAGGAATAACTCAAGTCGAGATGTGATTGAGAAGATAATTTTCACAGTATACTGATTTAGCCCAGAAGCGAGGAGGTAGGTATTTATCTTGCGAAAACATCTAGCCATTTCGACTAATGTCCAATTCTTGTGTTCCACAACTCCATTCTATTGTGGTGTGTGAGGAATTGACTACTTCTAGTCAATATTGGATCGAAGTAGGTATTCTTCAAAGGGTCAATTGACATACCCACCACCATTGTATGATCTCAATCATTTGATGGGTCGACCACATTTCTTTTCAACAAATCCCCAAAACTCCTTGAAATTTTCAAAGGAAAGGTTATTATTCTTTAGGAAAAATACCCGTGTGAAACAAGAGAAATCATCAATGAAAGTCAAAATGTACCTTACACCTACTAGTGAAGGTATATTGATGCAATAGAAATCAATGTGAACTAATTCCAATAGATTTTGTAATCTCCATGCATTACCATAGTCAAATGGTTCCTGATAATGCTTCATAAGCACACAACCCTTACAAAATCCTTCAAGGGGAAACACCTTCGGCATACCAACAACCACGTTCTGAGTTTCCAGTTCCTAGAAAATTCAAAAATTCAAATTCCCAAATCGTTCATGCCAAATTATAATTCTCTCATCGGTGTGAGAAATAAGTGTAGTCAGTTTAGGTTCAGGTCGAGTCAAGTCAAGAAACTTGTACAAATTGTTTGTCGAGTCGATATTCCCTCTAGATACAATCAACTTGACTTTGTTCAAATCATAAACAAAGAATATGTATGGTCAAAACTCCACAACCTTACATGTTTGTGTCAAATGAGCAACACACAATAGGTTGGAATTGAGATTTGGCACATGATAGACATTGACTATTTTCCCATGTTGAAAATCTACATCACCCTGGCCAACAACATCCAGAGAAAAATCATCACCAACATGTATTTTACTCTCCTTTGATTTATTCAGGCTCGTGAATAAAATGGCATCCTTGGCCATATGATGAGTGCACCTAGAGTTGAAAACCCATTCATTCTACACAGAGTGAGAAAGCAAGGCCTGAGAAGTACCGACTTGGAAGGTGAAATTATCAACGGGTCGAAAAACAATGGACACATCTCTTTCAATGCATTTAACCTTCTCCTCTAATTCATCTCACTTATTATAGCAATTTTTCTCCACATGTATAGCCTTTCCATAGTAATGACATGTTTTCTTCTTTCAACTTCATTTTGGTTGTCCCTGGGATCCCTGGTTACAGTATGGAGGTTTCTGTGAAGAGGCATCATAGTGCACTCTATTCTTGGAATCCATATTTCCCTTTCCCTTGAGAAATTTGACCTGGTGTTTACCACCACGATTACCTTCTCCAAGTAATCTATGTTGATCAGTAATAAAAAGACCACAAAAATATTCAAAGGTGTAATCCTTACCATTTTCCTTGTGTTCTTTCTAGTTGGTGTGGAAATTCAACATGAACATGTCGAATGGTGTTCTCAAGTTCATTAGGATCAACTCAATGAATTGTCTATCCTTCTTTAGATATTTATTTTCACATTCACCCAATTTCAATTGGAGTTCCTTGACATGTACCAAATAGTCCTCCATTCTCTCAAAGGAATGAGGATCGAGAGATATAAACTCTTTGTCTAACTTCATGACATGGATTTCATTGACTTGGTCGAATAAGGTCTTCAATTTCATCCAGAATTGATGAGGACATTCGATTCCACTGAGGTGAAAATGAATCTCCCATGAGATGTAGGTCAGGATGACCCCCACAACCTCATCCTTATTTCCATTAAAAATAATCTTCACTTGATTGTCTATTGGATATGGAATAGTCACCTTCATATACTACCACAATCCTTTACTCTTCAGTAGGATTTCCATGTCTCGTGTCCATAATACATAATTTTATCCAGTTAGAACAACAGGATCGATCTTGAAAGCTAGCTTCAATATCTAAACATTCTGGTCTGTTTCAAAGTTCAATCAACAAACCGTCAGATCAGAGTCAATCACACAACATATTTGAATCAATAAGGTTTGCAGATAACATATCAAGGTTTTCAAACCATTGGCTCTGACACCATGTTGGGGAATAGGGTGGAACATGATATGAAATAAAGGACATAGTACTATAGATAATTGAAGAGGAATACAAATTTCAAAGAGAAGTTCATGTCTAAAGACACCGTTACAACACTCAAGCAAAGCACACTATGATCAAAACATCACAGTGCATGTTCACATCTAGATCCACATGATTTTTTGAACAATATCAATTTTCATGATTGATAATGACCCAAGGGGTCTCTTTTTATAGCCTCAATATCTAATTGATTTCCATAGAATCCAGAATATATTTTCCACATGTAACCGTTGACTATTAGAGTTAAACCCACAAAATCCGCTCTATTGAGTTGGCTCGACATGAATTGAAATGGATTCCTATGCATCCAACTTGTATTCGATTACTAGGATGGTTCATCCACCACCTAAATATCTTCAACTGTTGGTTAATTATTTGACCGATAGAAATGTTGACTACTCGACCTAAAGTATCCAGATGTAGTTCGACCGATCAACTAACTGAACTAGGAGAGGTGTGATGAACCATCAATGATTTATGTTCCAACATCTTAAAGATTGCATATCCATATTAATATTTTTTAGTGTGCACTAATTCATGCAAGAAAGGGCTTGGAGGAGTCCTTAGTCAAAAGGATCACATGGTGTGCTATGAGTCTAGAAAACTAAAAGAGCATGAAAGGAATTATTCTACACATGACTTGGAATTAGTATCCAATGTACATGCAATACAAATGTGGAGACATTACCTCATGGGTAGAATATTTGAGCTAAGGACATACCATTATGGTCTAAAGAATTTATTTGGACAACTAACATTAAATGCCAGATAAACTAGATCGATGGAATTTCTAAGTGAATATGACTTTGAAATTAAGCATATAAAGGGAAAAGAAAATCATGTGGCTAATGCACTCAACAAAAGATATCATGAAATGCATATTTCAACCATTATCATGTTCAACACAGATTTAAAAGACATAATTGTAGAGGTTGAAAATTCAGATCAACAATATCTAAAAATAAAAGAGACATTATAGCAAGGAAATTTACAAAAAAAATCAATTATTATGAGTTGAAAGATGATGGAATCCTCATGTATAAAGGAAAAATATATGTGCCAAATTCTAGAGAGAAAAAAATAGAGTGTTGAGGGAAATTTACAATGTGCCATATGCTGGGCACCTAGGATATAAAAAAAAAAACTGTACCTATAAGAAGCCAATAGTTTTGTCTAGGAATAAAGAAAGAAGTGGATAATTACATATCCAGGTGTCTAGAATGAAAAAAAGTGAAGAAAGAGAATATAAATATAGGAGGGTTGCTACAACCATTTTCCATTCTTGAGTAGAAATGAGAAGTGGTTACAATTGATTTTATTACAAAGCTGCCAATAATAGTGAAGCATCATGGTTCCATCATGGTGGTGGTGGATAAATTAAAAAAATTTGCCCATTTTGTTCCTATGAATACCACACACAAGGTAGAAAAAATTGCAAAGATTTACATGAAGGATGTTTCCAAGCTACATGGAGTGCCCAAGGCAATAGTTTCATACAAATATCCAAAGTTTACCTCTTATTTTTGGAAATATTTGTTCGAATGCTTTGGAACAAATTTAAATATCAGTACCATGTATCACCCAGAGTTAGATGGGAAAACAGAGAAGACTAATGGAATAATTGAATACATGCTTAGAATGTATGTTATGGACTAACCATCAAAGTGGGAAGAATGCATCCACTTACTATAGTTTTTTTACAATAATGGGTATTAGGCCTCGTTAAAAATGATCCCATTTGAAGCATTGTTTGGAAGAAAGTGTAACACATGAGTGAGTTAGGATAACCCAACAGACAGAGCTATCATTCGGCCAAATTTGTTGTAGGAAATGGGAGAGCAAATGGAAAAGATCAGGAAGAATTTAAAGGATGCCCACGATAGGCCGAAACGTTATGCATACAAGAACAAAGTTCTTAGATATTTTAAAGTGGGAGAACATGTTTTTCTAAAAGTGAAAGTGAAAAGAAGTTCGGTAAGATTGGGTTGCTGTCAAAAATTGGCATCAAGATATTGTGGGCTATTTTAAATATTAGAAAAGATAAGGAAAATTGCATACATGCTAGAATTTTCTACATCCATAAGAGTGCATAATATTTTTCATATGTCATTATTAAAGAAATATGTGCCTGACCCTAACCACATAATTGATTGGACTATGTTCCAGGTGGAAAATGAAGGGGATTTTTAGGTGGAAACAATACACGTCTTGTACTAGAAAGTCAAAGTGATTTGGAACAAATACATTGGGATGGTAAAGGTTCAATGGAACTACTATGGTCCTAAATATGCAACATGGGAACATGAAGAAACTATGTGGGAGAAATACCTCATTTTTTTTTCAATTTTAAAAAAAATAGAATATGAAAATGCAGGACTCCATTTTTGGGTAGCTAGAGTTCCAGAACCACATATGAGAATTCTTGGTCACCTACGTGGATAGCCCTGATAAAAAAATTATGCATCCTAATGGACTGAAAGAAGTGAAGGGGGTGCATTCCTTGGGTCAACGGGTTGAGAAGAACGAGAGATTATGGTTTGGATTGTTGATGGAGAGTAAACATATTTCAAAATTTTATATTATAAATATTATGATGTAATTTGTATATGTATTTTGGAATTGTGTTTTTCACCAAGGATGGTTCACAATTGTACAGAGGGGGAATCTAACATCCTCACTATAATCCACATTTTAATTAATGTATAATGTAAAAATGAATTTGGTTGTGGCCAAGCGATGTAATATGTGAAATGCATTTTCTGATTTTAATAAAAATAATGTGATACTAGCTGCTAGGAATATGGACATAGATGGGGGATGTGTTTTACACAAGAGAAGAGAGCATCAAAGAGGGGTCCAAGGGGGGAATGGTTTATGGGTATTAATCCAAACCCATATTTCTTAATTTTATTATCATTTTGGAAAACTACCTATTTTTTTGTTTGAGCACATATGAGAGCCCAACCATTGAATACTTGTTAGAGTCTAGGTGTAGAGGTCACGTCCCATAGTTATTGGAAGCATGGGGCTGAAGTAAAATCAACATTGGGTAGAGAGAGAAATCGACTTTATTACAAAAATAGAGGAAATTTGTATGAGAAAAATAGGCAGTTTTATTCACATTCAGTCTAGGCATGAAAAATAAGGGGATAGTAGGGGAAAAGAGAACCAAATCTAGAGTAGGAAGGATGGGTGAATTCTAGAGAAATTTAAGATGGAGTATTTTGGAGTTGGAAATTTAAGATCTAGGTTGTCAAGCCTGAAGAGTGAACTCCTGATTGAGTTGCACTATAACAACAAGTGTTTGTTATTGTTTTCCTAGTAGTCATTTCCCTTGAGTTCCCAACAAAGAGATTCTTGGCTACCTATGCCAGAGAGACCCTCATAAATGAATGGGATTCCTGATGGATTGAGAGCAGTGAAAGGGTACATTCCTTGGGTTGGGAAGGTCAAGGGGAAGAGAGATGGAGGAAATTCATGAGAGCTATAGGATAATACCAATGGGTTGTGGGTTATTAAGCCACATGTGGGTTATTAAGCCACATGATCCAGATTATGTTGAGAACATAATGAGATACAAAGGAAAATATATCACAAAAAATAAATAAAGTGAAACCCAACTTCTATTAATGAATAAAATAACTATCTTATCCATGAAGAGAAAGAGATGTTGGCTAATCTTCATTTAGAACAAGATTTACATCACACTCCATTGCATGCTTAAAGGACCTCCTTCACCTTAATTATATATGAGAGAATGAGAGGAGAATAAATCCCATGATGCATGTGGGATAAATCAACCTAAGTTTGCAAAATTCCATAAACATGTAAAACACTAGGAATTTTCAGGTGGTCACCCATCCCAATACTACTCTAGCCCAAGTGTGCTTAACTGCGAAGTTCTAATCGGATCCATTTAATTATCACTATGTTGTAGGCATGTACATAATACCACTAGGAAATCATTACATGATGTCTATAATTAACAAACGGAAATGGAATTGCATTACATTCCCCATCAAAAGGATGAATATCATGGTTTATCAAAACCACAGGCTCAAAAAAGTTGATTCAATGGAAAACATGGATGACCACCAGGATCCACTTGGATCATTCCTCCCCCCCTTAGGAAGTAATGGTCCCTATTGCATCAAGTTCCTTCGAGAGATAGGGAAAATTTTATTGTATCTAAACCTTAGTGAGTCACTTTCCTTGTTGAAGTAGTTGTCTTTCTTGTACTTGGCATGCAGAAGGATTTCATGAGCCTATTGGTTGAGGTGATGGATTCGTTCAACAAATATGGTTGCATGATATACCTTTTTCCGAGTGTGGAATTACTCTGTGGGTGAAGAAGAAGCAATAGGAGCTATATCAATGGGGGATAATGGTTAGAACCCCAAACACACATGAAAAGGGTCATGGCCAATATAGCTATGTTGAACATATGGAAGAATCTCATTCTCTAGAAGGGAGAATCTATAGATTGGACATTGGGTAAGGGAGAACTAGGAACCAAGTCAATGGAATGAAAGATGTGGTGGTGTAGAGGCAGCCCCATATATGAAGGAAAAATGTCTTCATGCTCCTCTACAATCTTGTCGACTTTATTTTGTTGGATATAAAGGTATTGGGCCAAGGCTATAGTAGTCACAATGACCTTCTATTCACCTCCTAAATAGATCATGAAGAGGGAAAACTTTGTGGTATGAGAGATTACTTTATGGCACTTTTGTGACAATATCAATGAAGTGGCAGTAGTCGAAGCTACCTTTGGTACCCTATATAACTGACCTCCTAGAGTAACACTGACACTACAGGCCCGAGACTCATAGATAACATGATGTTTCCACATATATGGTTGTCCTAAAATAGCATCACAGACTTCAAGTGGGTAAACATCACACAATACTTCATCCTTGAAGGGCTTGATGCGATAAGACAGGTGGCATTGTTGGATGACGCAGACGTCTCATCCCCTACTCAACCATCCAATGGTGTATTTTTGGGGGTGTGGCATCATTGACAACTTCAATCTCTTCGCAACATCGGTTGATATTAGGTTATTTTGACTCCTGTTTTAAACAATGAAATGATTTGGGGTCCCCTTTACCCACATCTATGAGTGGAAGAGGTGCTCCCCCTCCTCAGGCTCCTCTAGTTCTTCTGGTTGTATTTTTTTGGTTGTGATGGCAGGAGTGGGTTATGCGTCGATGATCTATTTCTATTTATTGTGTTCTAAATAAGAGTCTAAGTCAGGTTTTGTTTCTTTTTCTTTTATATTGGACACCAATGCCTGTTTCAAGAAACACTCATTGGTGTTGTGCCAAGGGATTTTTTGGAACTCACACTACTTTCTAGTGTCATTCTTAGACATACAATCACTTTTCTTATCCGATTTCTTGGAATTATTTTCTTTATATTCACTCTCCTTTATTTTTCCTTCATTCTATAATTTATATTTTCCTTTTCCATGCTTCTGTTGTGGCATATTTACAAACCTGAACTCCTTCTTACTCCACTATTTCAATTTCTACTCAATTTTGAATACATATTGATAAGTATCGCCGAGTGAGGATAATTCCAAGAAATACATATCTATTTGAATGTATCTATGCATACCACTATGGTACTTCAAAAATAGGTGCTACATGGAGTCTTAGATACCTAACTTTGAGCACATGGTATGAAATATGTTATTGTACTCTGAAACCATCTAGTCTCTTTTTCGATGTAGAGTCGTCCATACCATGTATTGGTATTCATAGTTTTCGACAGGGTATAACATGTTAGAAAAACAGAACCGCAGAGCAATAAAATAAAACAAATGCGGAAACAAAACACAGAAGATACATAATACAAGAGAGACACATATTTACGTGGTTCACCCAGTGTGGGCTACATCCACCAGAGAAATTGCCAGGTCCTTTCTTTATTATTATCTAGCAAAATGAAGGGATACAACCTACAAAAAAACCCTCTGTAACTTCCTCTTCTTTCTCTCACAGTATCCTCTCTCAAAATACAATACTCACCAACATACATAGCCAAAATACATTTCCCTCATAAAATAGGGTTGCCTTCTAGGGCAAAAAACCCTAACATAATCTCTATCGTTATATCTGCGAACTTATAATGAACGGTCCAGATTTACAATGAAATTACAATATACTTTTACAAGGAAATTTTTTCTTCGGGGGCTTTGCCCCCGAACCCCCACTGGGGGCCCGCTTTCCCCCAGACCCCCTAGCCAGGGGGATAGCCCCCCGAACCCTGCAGAGGGGGTACGCCCCCTATGCACTCCCCCGCGTGGAAGAGTGTACATACTTCTGGGGTGTAAATACTTCATGGGGTATAAACATGGCTGAAAGTAAAAGACCTCTAAATCAGGAAGATAAGCAGGCTCCACAACCAACAATATCCCACTTGGAGATTGATCTCATCAACTCCACCGCTGCTATATATGATGGACTCTAAACCTTCTTGGACCTAGAAAATTTCTCATCTTCATCTTCATTCTTGAAGACCAACTGAAACTGAGCAAGAACTCAGTTTCTCCCTGGTTACTCCCTTTGTTAACATGTCTGCAGGATTTTGTCTAGTGTGTATCTTTTCCAGCTTCAATTGTCCATCTTCCAAGGTGGATCATATGAAGTGGTACATAAACTGTATATGCTTAGTCTTCGAATGGAAGGCTGATTTCTTTGCAAGGTGAATAGAACTCTGACTATCACAGTACAACCTGTTGTTCTCCTGCTTCTTTCCCAATTCCTCCATAAACCTTTGTAACCAAATCATCTCTTTACTAGCCTCTGTAGCAGCAACATACTCTGCCTCTATTGTTGAAAGTGAAACAACCTTTTGCAGTTTTGAAATCCAACTTACTATTGTTCCACCTATAGTAAAAACATACCCTGTGGTGCTCCTCTTGCTGTCTTTATCACCTGCCATATCTGAATCAACATATCCCTGTAGAAAAGTGTATGAACCTCCAAAACATAATGCATGTGTATTAGTACCTCTCAAATACCTGAGAATCCACTTTATTGCCTCCCAATGTTCTTTACCTGGATTGTTCATATACCTGCTCACAATTCCCACTGCATGTGTAATATCTGGTCTTGTGCAAACCATTGCATACATCAAGCTGCCAGCGACTGATGAATATGGGACCCTGGACATGTATTCTATCTCCTCCTGTGTCTTGGGACACATTTCCTTAGTTAATTTGAAATGGCTGGCCAAAGGTGTACTAACTGGTTTTGCATTCTGCATTATAAACCTCTCCAACACTTTCTCTGTGTACTCACCCTGAGAGAATGTCAGTTTGCGATTTTTCCTGTCTCTTGTTATTCTCATACCAAGGATTTTATTTGCAGCACCCAAATCCTTCATCGCAAATGAATTGGCTAATTTCTTCTTGAGCACGTTTATATCCTTCATATTAGAGCCTGCAACAAGCATGTCATCTACAGACAATAGCAAGATAATATAGCTTCCATTTTCTAGCCTTTTAAAATAAACACAGTGATCAGAATGACATCTATTATAACCCTGTTCTATCATAAACCTGTCAAACTTCAGATACCACTGCCTTGGATCTTGCTTTAGGCCATATAAGCTCTTCTTCAACCTGCATACCAAATTCTCCTTCCCTTTGACCTCATACCCCTGTGGC
>ML808205.1:52950-77569 GCA_009831015.1 Picea engelmannii | reverse complement strand
ATTATCTACAGAAAGAATCAAAGCATCTTGTAACACATCACCTATTACATTTGCTTCCTGATTTCTCTCCTGCTGTCCATCTCTTTGTTTCTTTGGAGCTCTGCAGTCTTTCTTCAGATGTCCTTTCTTCCCACAATTCCAGCGCTCTATCTTTCCAAGTCTGGATTTAGATCTTCCCTTCCTAGAATTCCCATGGTTCCCTGAGCCCTTTCCTCTATCCTTTTGTCTTCCCCTGTTCTCCATGTTCAACGCATTACCTGATGTCTCACTTGTGCTTTTCCGTCGCATTTACTCACTAAGGATAACACCAACAACATCATCAAATTTTAAAGTATTTGAACCAGAGACAGAGTTACTTACAACCATGACCAAGCCATTCCATATTTCTAGCAATGAGCACAAGATTAGAAGAGCCCTAACCTCATCATCAAAGTCCACTTTTACAGAACTTAGTTGATTAGTAACCGTATTAAATTCATTTAAATGATCTGCAACAGACCCACCTTCCGACATATTCATATTAAATAATCTCTTCATTAGAAATACCTTATTGGATGCTAAGGGTTTTTCATACAATTTGGCCAATGCGTCCATCAAACCCTTCATTGTCTTTTCTTTCGAGATATTGAAAGCCACCGATGCTGCCAGGCTCAACCATATTGTTCCTAGAGCCTTTCTGTCAAGAATCTCCCATTCTTCATCCTTCATTGTCGCCGGCTTCTTTTCTACTCTGCTCAGTTGTAGGAATAGATCCTTCTGATATAAATAATATTCCATCTACATCTTCCATAACTAGTAGTTTTGGCCGTTAAATTTCTCAACCCTAAACTTTCCATCTTCTGACATTCCTCCCACTCGAACCGGGAACCCTCTTTTCCTGCGAGTTACCTTACACTCTGATACCAGTTGTTAGAAAAATAGGACCGCAGAGCAATAAAATAAAACAAATGCAGAAACAAAACATAGAAGATACACAATACAAGAGAGACACAGATTTACGTGGTTCACCCAGTGTGGGCTACGTCCACCAGATAAATTTCCAGATCCTTTCTTTATTAATATCTAGCAAAATGAAGGGATAGAACCTACAGCAAAACCTGTTGTAACTTCCTCTTCTTTCTCTCACAGTATCCTCTCTCAGAATACAATACTCACCAACATACATAGCCGCAATACATTTCCCTCATAAAAGAGGGTTGCCTTCTAGGGAAAAAAAACCTAACATAATCTCTATCATTAGATCTGTGACCTTATAATGAATGGTCTAGATTTACAATGAAATTACAATATACTTTTACAAGGCAATTTTTTCTTCGGGGGCTTCACCCCCGAACCCCCGCTGGGGGCCCGCTTGCCCCCAGACCCCCCAGCCGGGGGGATAGCCCCCTCGAACCCCGCAGAGGGGGTACCCCCCCTCTGCACTCCCCCATGTGGAAGAGTGTAGATACTTCTAGGGTGTAAATACTTCATGGGGTATAAACACGGCTGAAAGTAAAAGACCTCTAAATCAAAAAGATAATCAGGGTCCACAACCAACATAACACCTCCTTGAGGGAATATAGGAATTCCTTCCAAGTGGGTTCTCTCTTGAATGGTGTGGATTCATCCATGGTGTACATCTCCCAATAACCTTCCCACCAATATTTTACATCGAGAAGGGATTTAAGGAGAGTGAAGGTGATATTTTCACTCTTGGAAAAATTTTCTATCTGGACTTCAAATAAGGGGATATCAAAATTGACTTGTACCTTGAAGGGTGTCGCACCTCCGAAATGGATTTTTGTTGAAGATTCCTTGACCTCCATCGATAATCGTCGAAGGATCTGAATGAAGCTATCCATCGTCTCTATCCTCTATCGCATGAGGGATTTCTCAAGAAACATCTTGAAAGGATCTCCTACTCCATCATATCTCTTTTATTTTTCCATGGGAGGTTGCTTGGTCTGTCGAGAGTAGTTTTCCTCAAGTGAAACTATATTGAGACCCAACTCTCTATACCTTGACCTAGTTAGTGACATTCTTTGAGAAACAACAAGGAGAATACTTCTATAATACCATCGATCCAGATTATGATGAGAAAAAATGAGATATAAAGGAAAATATAATAGAAACACAAAAATGCAGTGAAAATAAATTTATATTAATGAATAAAATAGAAAAAAACTATATAACTTAAAATTGGCTAGAATGGTGTAGCTTATCTATGAAGAGAAAGAGACGTTGGCTATGATTCATTCACAACAAGTTGTACATCACACTCCATTGCATTATTAAATGACATCCTTCACCTTAATTATATATGAGAGAGTGAGAGGAGAATAATTCACATGATGCATGTTGGATAAATCAGTATAAGTTTACAAAATTCCATAGGAACGTAAAACACTAGGAATTTCTGTGTAGTCACCCATCCTAGTACTACTTTATGTTTAGTGCACTTAACCACAAATTTCTAATGGGATCGGGTTCATTAATGATATGTTGTAGGAATGTACATAAGACTACTAGGAAATCATTACATGATATCTATAATTAGAAAATGGAGATGGAATTACATTACATTCTCCATCAAAAGGGTGAATATCATGGTTTATCAAAACCATGGGCTCGAAAACATTGATTCAGTGAAAAATGTGGACGGCCATCGAGATCCACTTGGATCACCATGAGTGGAATGTGAGAGGCACCCTTATGTTTTGGATTCCTAGCCCCATACTAGGTGTTACTTACTATTGATATTTGAAAAAACAAGGCTATGGTTGGGTGGAATTTCCTTCCTAAGTAGTTGGTTGCATAAAATTTATTTTAAATATAAGTGTTTATCTATTATGTGAGTTTTCTTATGAGTCTTATGGATATTCATTTTACTCTATGAATGAGAATGGTTTTATGTGCTATTGTAAATGATTTATTAAATGTATTCATGTTCATTTAGGATGCATTAGATGCATTTAATTGCGGGCATTGAAATATAATTAACTATGTGTATAAATTGTGGCTAGTAACCTACATGAAATGAATTAGTATAATTTTTATTTTATTTTATGTGTATTTCGTGCTATAATCTTTCTCAGTTAAGTTGGGGAATGTTATATATATAGTGCAACAACACATGAGACATTGAAGCACTCTCCATAATGAATTGAAGAATACCTAGTCAGAGGAGTAGACAACTCATAATCATGGTACAAATCCTAAGGAAAGCTACATCCCAATTGTAAAACAATGACACAAATAGGTTCCATGTTCAAGGGAGAAAACAAATAATGGTTTCCTCTAAATTCTATAAAGATTGAGGCTCTTCCCACTACCCCCTTCTTTATTTTATGTTTTTTGATTATTAATTTTGTTTCTTTTTCATGTTATTATGAGCACAAAAAATATATAAAAGTATGATACAATAGAGAAAATAAGTGGCTCAATGGAATGCAACTACATTGTAAGTGCACGAAACAGAACTATGCAAAATAAATGCAAAAAAGGTGTTGGGAAAGTGATTTCCACTTATAACGATTTTCTCCAAGGATAAAAGTTGCAAAATGGAGGAAAATCGATGCAAATGGAAAGAGGTTGAGAGTGAATACAATGTCTATAAGCATGACGAGGCACATGGTAGCATAGAAGTAGGCACCAAGTTGCAAGTATAAATAAGAAAGTGCAACCATAAATAAATAAAAGTGATGGGAACCCCTTTACGACATGGATAGAAAAAGATTAAGGGAGAAGAATGAGGTCTCAACTTTTAAGTCACGGTGAGACTAAATATAGGTTCCCAATCCTACAAAAAATTTAGCATGGGCACCAACCAAGAGAGGGAATAGTAACTAGGGTATCCAATGAATTGTAGGTACTACAACACAAGTTACATTGTGAAACAAAGAGAATGGCTAATGTCACAATGTGGAGGGGTTGAACCTAAGGCATAATTTTGACAAATAGAAGGTTAATAATGTAAGATTGGAATGCAGTGAAAAACCTATCACTATATGCTAATTTAAAAGCACATACCTCATTGTTCCATGATGATCACCATATAAAAGTACTAAATAAAATGTTTCCAAGTCCTATATAAATAATCAACAACACTAGTCCAGAAGTTAATAAAGCCAATATAAACCTCCAATAACAACTCATGCCCAAAAATTTAGAAACAAATCCTTTAAAAATACAATATGGTACAAAGAACTGCGTAGAAATGCTACTTATGCATAGTAACTTTTGAGATAGATCCGATTGCAAGGATATGGCCAAGGATTCCTATAATAATCAATGAACTCATGAGCCTTTATCAGCATAATATGTCACACCATGTTAGGGTCATGCCACAATAGGATTGAATTTCCACATTCCTAACATTTCATGATTCCAGTCATGAACTAGAACCAAGTCACTATCATGAACAACTTGAGGATAAACAATCTTGGAAAGCTCGCAAACTATCACATCTCGTTAATGATTCCCATCAAAACCTAGTAAAGGTAAGAGAAAATTGTCTTTGGTATGGTTTGGAATGGATAATTTAGTGGCAAGTTATGAAAAATGAATCCTAGAATCAATTTGGTTAAGGATTAACATTTCATTGGATGACCTAGAAAATGTCCCCTATATTGAAGCAAGATTGTTCACAACAACCTCTAACTATTCCAATTCAGGAAGAAAATATGATAGATAATGCATATCTTCCCATGGTTTATTAATTATGGCCATGGCTTCAAGGATGGCCTCATTTAAAGGAATATTAGTATCCAAAAAATCATGTGAACTGGGAGGTTGATATCCCAAAGGGGTAGACTCTACTGATCATATTCCACATCTTGTTGGGTATTCTATTCAACATTGATTGATGTCGAATGGATCACTTGGTAGGAAATATCTACCACACTCAACAACATACTTCCACCAAATGAATATACTTCTGAAGGATTAGGTACTACCCAAAGATCCCATTGTATAACACCCAAAGAGATCATACATATAGGAGTTGTATTGGAATAATTGAATAGTGTATGTGGGGTAAATGTACCCATCAATGATGAATCCTTGAACATAAAAAACATAATACCATCATAAAAACTCACGGAACCAAAAACAAATGGAATTTTTGTACCATGTTTTGTCTTAGAATATTTCATACAATAGGCCAATTGATCAAAAGTAACTATTTTTCCTTCACGAGAAAATTGGAGGACCCTAAATACCAAAGACACAACAACTATTATTGCATAGAACCAACTATGCATTGACAAAAGATTGTAGTCTAGAGGGGCATTGACTAATTCAAATTCAATAAAAATGGTCTTTCCACCTAACCTAATAGGAAAGGCATAAATAACTCCATGAGGCTTGAACATATGGCCATCAAATTATTTAAGCATGGTGTTCAATTGCATGAGATATAGAGAACCCAAGATTATCCAACATGATGAGGACATGATGCAATTGGAGGCTCCTTCATCAACAAAAATGTTAATGATACTAGTTCCATGCGAAGTCACATGAACTTGAAAAGTGATTTTTGGGGGAGCTTGGGCCAACTTTGGTCAATTTAAAAAGCAATCAAGTGATTATATAAGGGATCAAATCTACCTATTGTAGAAAACAATGCCTTTTTCTTCATGGAACAACTTTGGAGGACTTCAAGGGAAGAGATGGCACATGGTGCCTAGGATAAATATTCCACAATACTTTAACTATGGGAAACCCATGAGTTACGATTGTGTGTTGAACTTCATAGAACACCCTTAGGTGGGTGAAGCAATGTATCAAATGATGGAATATTTATATAAAGGGACACCAAGATTAAATGAATATTTATCCTTATCCAAAGGACCACCCTCAATATTATCGTAATTACATGCTCTAGTTTTCATATTAACCATCTAATCACACATGTAAATGTTCAAATTCAATGTGTTTCCCCCTCTCTAGGGATTAATTTGCATTCCCCCTTGTTGGCACGCAATAGGTAGACCTAGGGTTGAAGATTAAATCATCAAAAAAACCCTAAAGATACTGGCTCTTTCGGCATCACCTACAAGTAGGTGAAGTCTCACTCGAGGTACCTATGGGGAATGCATGTACCATGTTTCCACAATCACAAGGGAATATTAGGAATTCATCCTAACCATTTAATTAACATCCATTCATATACTCCATGTGCATATTCATAACAACATAATAACATATGACATACTAATCTTAATTAATCATTCAACAAGTGCACAGGTGTTGGATCACCGAGAGGGGGGTGAATCAATATGAGAAAAAATAGTACTTTTAATCAAAATATAAAAAATCCAACGAATATTATGAGCATTCAAAATGTCATCAACATCATAAAAATCACATAAACATAGTACACCATAATTTTACGTGGAAACCAAATGCAGGAAAAAACCACATAATGCTTTTCTTATTTATCAAAGAGTACATTCATTGGAAGCACCGACTTCCTATTTCTCTAGCTACAACTGGGAGGATCCAACCCCCTATTTACAGGATGCAACCTGAAAGAAGCTCCAACTCCTGAATTTTTCGGCTCCAACCAAAAGGAGGCTAGAACTCCCTTTCCTTGCCCCGTCGAACCTCCCTGAAATATATATGTATACTAATATGTCACTACCTTTGCCACTGATAACCTGTTGTTGTTGTTGTCTTTGATATTCTTGATACTACTATTGATATCAATATATCATCAAGACTATAACCACACACACCTCATACAAATATCCACAAGATAATTCTACAAATAAATTGCTTATGAATCACTGATACATACCTATTTCCGATTTCTTTAGAATAGTAACCCTAACACACACAAGAAGACATACCTTCAATATTGTACCTGACCTGATTTTTAGATCCCTGATCTTCACAAATTTTCCTCACAGGTCCACAACTGCATGCACTATCTTCTCGCAGGTATCCACACTTTTCCTCAATGCAACCTACAGATGTCCACACTTTTCCTTCTAAAACCCACATATATACTCAAGGAATTCCTGTATGAAACCCCTTCTTCATACTCTTGACTCCTGCAAACTTCTTACTTCACTGGAATTCTTTGTCTTCGACTCACTACCTCATATATCGAACCTATATTCTTAGAAGTGATTAAACATAAGTGATTTACATTTGACTCTTCTCTGTATTTTATAGAGAAATTTCATAATGACATGCAAATGCCATGCAACTCATGATGGCATGCAAATCACATGAAACTTTTTATCTTCAATTTACTGCTACTTTAGTTTGAGATGCAACTTTTTTCAAGGGTTGACATCAATGAAAACCAATCTTCAAACATCTAAACTTTCAACAATTAATATTTTTCAATAATTAATTAATACCTGCAATCTTTTTCGATAATTAATAATTAGTCCCTGCAATAATAAATATTTCAACAATATCTCCCTTTGGCATTGATGACAACACTTAGATTCAACAGTGGAAACACTCATGCTCATCATGGCTCCCCCCCGTCTTCATGTGTTGGATCCCCCTATCTTCATGCCTCTTCTCTTCCATGCCTTTTTTTCTCTCTCCCCTTTGACATCAATGGAAATGGATGACTTCTCCTCGGGGATTCTCCCCCTGTCAGTAAGCCTCTGATCTCTACTGATGTTTCTCTTCATGGTGCTTCCTCGTGTACATATATGATAAAAAGAATTAAAAAATAATTCAAGTCTTTAAAAAAGGATTCACTGTGGGGTTGAAACTACTCCAAGTTTATGTTGAAGATACTCAAAAGTATCCCTCGAAAGGGGTTTGGTGAAGATATCTACAATATGCTCTTTTGTCCCAACATACTCTTCCTTGATGTTATTCTCTGTAACATGTTCCCATCGAAAGTGAAACTTGATTAGAATGCATTTCATATTGGAATGCATCACTATATTCTTAGAGATACATATAACATTGGTGCTATCACATAATATTGGAATAGGCTCATCATATTCCACCTGTATGTCCTACAAAGTTTTCTTCATCTAGAGAACTCGTGTAAAACATGTTGTTGCTGCAATATACTCTACTGATGCCATGGAAAATGATATTGAATATTGTTTCTTTCTCAACCAAGATACCATACAATCACCCAAGTAGAAGGAATCTCCACTTGTACTTATTCTATCATCAACACTTCCTTCCCAATCAACACCTATGTATGGCTGCTCTTCTTCTTCTTCCGCTTCTTCTTCTTCTACTTCTTCTTTCAGATCCTCTTCTTCTTCCTGCTCTACTAAGTCTTTAATTTCTTATTTTGAATTTCGTACACTATCATCATTAATATGTACGTTAATGCTTTCCACTATTCTATTGAGTCTCATATTGAAACACTTGTATGACTTGATTTTTCTTGAGTACCCGACAAATATGCCTTTGTAAACTCAGGATTCAAATTTTCCAATCTTTCCATCTTCTCTTTTGATGTAGAAATTTCTTCTAAACACTCTATAATTATTCACATTTTTTGGTCTTCCTTTTCATAGCTTGTAGGGACTCTTATCAATTTTACTTTTGAGCATTCCTCTGTTCAAGATATGAACCGTTGTATGTACTTCTTGTGCCCAAAACGTGTCACCCAACTTTGAATCTTTCAACATGGTTTTGGCCATCTCCTGTGTTGTCCCGTTATTTCTTTCAACAACTATGTTTTGCTGAGGTGTCCTTACTGCTGAGAATTTCCATTTTATCCCATGTTCGCCACAAAAATCCATGAATTCTTTTGATGTAAAATATCCACCATTGTATGATCTCAGACATTTGATTTTCAAGTTTGTCTCTATTTCAACCATCTTTTTCTATATCTTGAAGTTCTCAAATTCCTTTGACTTCTTCTTAAGAAAGCAAAATGCAGTCATTCTTGTGTAGTCATCAATTATTAGCATGAAGTATTGTTCACCATTTAATCCCTTTTTCCTTTTTGGTCCACATAGATCGGTATGTAGAATATCCAATGTTTTTGTTGTTGATTACTCCTTTGATTTGAACTTGGTCCTGGTCTATTTTTCTTGTAGACAATGCTTACATAGAGTATTCGTTGGCTTTGATATTTCAGGAATTTCTCTTACTGCTTCCTTTCTTCTGATTTTGACAAGATTTTCAAAGTGCATGTGACCCATTCATTTTTTCTAGAGCCAAATTTCATTTTTCTTTCCTAAACAACAACTTTCCTTTCCGATTTCATTCAAAACATATATGTTTTTTGGAGTCCTTATAGTTGTCGCTACTAACCTGCTTGATCCTTCTTTTATTATTTCAAATTTCTCTGAGTCAAACTAAAGTGTGTGTCCTTGATCACACATTTGACTTACACTCAACATATTGTGCTTCATATCTTCAATGAGTAGGACATTTTCTACCATGGAATATATGCTTCCAAGATTAATTGTGCCTCTACCTATAATTTTAGTTGAATAATTATTTCCAAATGAAACTGATCCATCCTTTTCTTTCTTCAGAATTAAAAAATTGTTCATGTCACATGTCATTGATGTCAACTCTGTCACATGTCATTGATGTCATTGATGTCATTGTTGATTAAGGTTGGTTGTCAATGATGCCAACCCTTGAAGAAAGCCCCATAGCACAAAGTTTTGGGTAATGGACCCAAGATTGTTTGATGTAAATATGACTCATTATTGTTTTTTCATGGTTGATAAGAAGTAAATATGGATGAACTCCAAAGTGGTCCCCTTATGGTGAAATCCCTCACGGGAAGATGCTTTGCAGAGTAAGAGAACCCATGCTTAATTATGGAATAATGAGATGAAGGAAATTTAATTTGTTAGGGGAACTATCCTAGATGGATAGTTCTTTTCATTCCATTTATAGTGGTATGTAGAACGTCACATAACTCCTCACGGTTAGAGAGTTATGGCCATGAGAAGTTGGAGACCCCAGGTTTGGGTAATGGACCCAAGTTTGTTTGATGGGTAACGGTATGTGTTATGATATATTTTCAGATAATACTATTCTATATGGATATTACATGTCATACCATTTCTGGTGGTATGTAGAACGTCACATAACTCTTCACGGTTTGAGAGTTATGGCCTTACAAAGTTGGAGGACCCTCACATGTCATCTAGAAGCCCCAAAAGGTCAAAGTAGTCAAAGTGATTTAAGGAATTTTAAAAGGTAAATAATAAAGTGAAGTGATGAGTGTAATATAATTCAAAGTGAATACAAAATAAATTATTTAAATAATAAATTTAATGGAGAAATTAAAAGTGGGTTAACCCTAAAATAAGGAAAGTGGGCAAAGTGACCTAGAAGATGTTTTTAAGGAAGCTACTTGGAGAGTATAAATAAGAGGCTATGCTCTCTCATTTTAATCACACTTGAGCATATTGAATATATATAGGTGTTTTAGGTAACCAAGGATATCTAAGATGAAATTCCGAGGGAAGGTGAAGAAAAGAAGGCCGAAATGCAAGGAAGGATAAATTATTTTGAGGGTTCTTTCTAAGGTATGTTATTTACAGGTCATCTCACCATCTTCTCTATAATTTTTTTTTAAAAACCATGAAATTTCTATGCCAATGAGAAAAAATATCCAATTATTTGTGGTAAAAAATTAAGCTTTTGGGTCGTTGTATTTTTGGATTTACACTCCTTGGAAAATAGGGTTTGTGGCTAGTCCCGAAACTAGTCAAAAACAAGTGTTTCGGGTAAAAATGTCATAACTTCTTCATAACAGATCCAAATTCAGTGAAACTAAATGTTTTGGTTAGGGTATAGTCTCTAGTATTTTTTTTAATAGTTTCATAAAAAATCAACAAATATTATGTGCGGGGCATTCTCTACAAGGTCGCTCTCTAGAATAAGCCATAATTCAACAAGGTATGCCATTTTGGTTATAACTCCTTTTCTGAGAGGCTACAAGTAGTGAAACCTGGAGGAATTGTATAAAAAACACTGAATAACATTGTGTATCAGTTTTATATATTTATACATTACACGTACAAAGTTATGATTACTTCAAGTTAGGGTTGTTGACTAATCCAAAACTAGGCATGTGAGACTAAAGAAAAGTTTGATGAAAATGCTAGTCTCTTGTTGTTAAAGTCAAGGAAGGTTTGCAAGAATGTGATCATATAAACAAGGTCTATTATAGAGCTACAAATAATATTTGGATGATGAAATTGATGAGGGATTTTCGTTGAGTTACATGTTGAGTACATGGTTGAGACAAGTAGTTGATGAGTTGGCACATACATGAGGTGTATAGTTGATGTTGTTGGTACATATTGATGATTCATAGTTTATGAGTAGTTGAAACATGATTGGTACATACTTGGTACATGGTTGGATGCACTTGTTTATGGTACAGGTTGATTACAGGTTGTTTGGTACAGGTTGGTGCATGGTTGATGCACTTGTTTATGGTACAGGTTGATTACAGGTTGTTTGGTACAGGTTGGTGCATGGTTGATGCACTTGTTTATGGTACAGGTTGATTACAGGTTGAGGTACAGGTTGATGCATGGTTGATGCATGGTTCAGATTTATGGTACAGGTTTACATCAGTATATCTCACAGTGATAGTGTGACAGTGGTTCCATCATTCTACTTCTATTTTAGGGCGATTGGACGGGGCAAGGACAGGTGGTTGTAGCCTCCTTCTGGTTATCGCCAGAGAATTGGGGATTTGGAGCTTCCCTCAGGTTGTAGCTTGAGAAACTAGGGGGTTGGAGCCTCCTTCCAGTTGGAGTTGGAAAACAAAGGAAGTTGGTGCTTCCAATGAATGTAATTCTTCAAGACATATAAGAAAAAGAATTATGTGGTTTTCTCTCGATTTGGGTTTCCACGTAAAACACTGGTGTACTATGTATGTGTGTGATTGTTTATTTATTATTTCTCATTATTGGATAATAATTCTACATTGATATAACATTTTAATAAAAAGGATTATAATTACGCTATTAATGATTCATCCCCCCTCTTAGTAATCCAACAATTGGTATCAGAGCAGGTTCCTCCAAAAATTAGTTTAATCACTGAAAGGTAGATCATGGAGAGTACCAACTCGTATAAAAATGGAATACCACAGTTTGATGGACATAAGTATGCTTTTTGGAGCATAAAGATAAATACATATATATAAGCACAAGGATTTCAAGTTTGGCAATCAATTCTAGATGGATACACAACACCATCAGTTCCACCAACAAATGACAAAGAAGTGAAACTCAGTGAGAATAATTCCAAAGCCAAAAATGCACTTTTGAATGGTCTCAGTGATACGGTATTCACCAAAGTTGCACATTGTAAATCTGCTAAAGATATTTGGGACAAGCTTTGAAATATTTATGAAGGAGATTCAAAAGTCAAAGAAACAAAGCTTCAAACTTATAGAGGTCAATTCAAAAAACTAAAAATGAAGGAAAATGAAGATATCATAGCCTACTTCTTACAAGTCGATGAAACAATGAATGCAATCATAGGATTGGGAGAAGAAATCGAAGAATCTATAATTGTTCAAAAGGTACTAAGATCTCTTCCTATGAGATTCAACCCTAAGATATCAGCACCAGAAGAAAGATCAGATCTAAACTCAATAAGCATGGACGAACTGAATGGAATATTCACAACATATGAGATGAGAACTGAATAGGAAAATCTAGATGTAAAAGAAGCAGCCTTCAAAGAACCCAAAAGATCAAAGCAAAAGAAAAAGGAGCAAGAAGAATATAGCAATAGGAGCGACGTCTCGGAAGATGATGAAGAAGTGGCCAACTTCATCAAAAGACTGAACAAGGGAACCAACGGTAGGTATAGAGGTAAGATCCCTTTAATTTGTTTTAATTGTGATGGTATTGATCATTTTGCTACCATATGTCCTCATAAGAAAAAGAGAAATGATGAAGGTTACTCAAAAGGAAAACACACATATAAAGGAAAAAGAACTACAAATAATTTTTTCAAGAAATGATTATACACCAAAGAAGACATCTCATCATCAGATGAAGATGAAGTCAATGACAATGAGACATGAAGAGTTCTATTCATGGCAGTAAAAGACTCTGAAAAAGAAGACTTTGAAGAAGAATATGAAGAAGCCGAAGAAGAATGTGAAGAAGTCGAAGAAGAAATTGAAGAGGCATAAGTTGACTATCGAAAAAAATTAATGTGTGCCATAGAAGTTAACAGAAGAGAAAAGAAGAAAAACAAGAAACTACAAGTAGAACTAGACAAGAAAAAGGACACTTGAGAACTAGAACAAATGATCACAAAATTGAAGGTTCAAATAGAAGAAGATAAAAGAATTGAAGAAGCACTCAAATAACAACTAGAAGAAAAGGACAAGATCATCGGAAACTTGGAAGCAAAGATTGTCACATTAAGAAAGGATATTCAAAAGAAAAATATGAAGAATAGATCAAAAGTTTTGGATGACATTATCAACAGTCAAAAATCTCATCTTGACAAGTCTGGACTTGGATACAATCAGACAAAAAAGTGATCAAGCTCCAAAACAACAGAGAAAGAAACAATTCCAAAAAGTTATGCAGAAACAATCACAAGGGATAGGAAGATATACAAAGAAGATTACAGGGACACTCCTCCAACGAGAAGATTCAACTTTTAGAATCAATAACAGACAAATAGGCCTCGAGAAGAATAAGGATTCATAAGAGCACCTCCTTTCAGAATATCTTCAACTCCTAGGTATCAAACTATATTTTTTGGTTTATGTTATGGATGTAATAATTTTGGACATAAAGATGTAAATTGCAGAGCTAACAACAGGAACAATAACAACTTTGAGAGTCATACACAAAGGGGTTATTCAAGAAGACCTAGTGAAACACAAAGAATAATTTACAACAGGTTTGAATCCTTGAGCATTGAAGTGGAATGTTACAAATGCAACAATTTTGGACATGTGGCCAAAGAATGCAGAATGATATTCCTTCCTAAAGAACCTCAAAAAAATAACAACAGTCACAGACAAGAACCTCAGAAAATGACATGGATAAGAAAGCAAGATCAATATAGCAATGAAGAATGCACAATTTCTCTAACAGGTAAGTAGAAGAAACGCAATTGGTATGTTGACAATGGGTGTTCAAAAAACATGACAGGTGATAAAGACAAATTTCTTACATTACGAAAGGAAAGAAGTGGATTAGTCTCCTTCGGAAATGAGAATTCATCCAAAATCATTGGAGAAGGCAGAATTCAAATTGGGAATAAGAATGAAAAGGCACAAAACATTCTACTAGTAGAAGATATGAAACATAATCTTCTAAGTGTGAGTCAAATGTGTGACCAAGGTCATAAAGTTACTTTCTATTCACAAAAGTGTGATAAGAAAAGAAGGTTTAGGGAAATTGGTTGGTACAGCTGCAAGAACTTCAAACAACATATATGTGTTAAGTGAAATTGGAAATGAAAAGTGTTGTCTAGGAAAGAAAGATGAAAGTTGGCTATGGAACAGAAGAATGAGTCACATGCATTTTGATAACCTTGTCAAAGTCAACAAAAGAGAAGCAGTCAGAGAAATTCCCCAGATCACGAAACCAACCAACACTTTATGCAAGCATTGTCAACAAGGAAAGAAAACAAAGACCAGGTTCAAATCAAAGGAATATTCAACAACAAGACCACTAGAAATTGTGCATATTGATCTAGTTGTACCAAATACAACAAAGGTCTTAAAAGGTGTTTATGTTATTAGTTGATGATTATACAAGAATGACTGCAATTTTCTTTCTCAAGAACAAGTCAGAAGATTTTGAAAACTTCAAGATCTACAAGGAAATGGTTGAAAATGAGATGGATTCAAGAATCAAATGCTTGAGATATGATAATGGAGGAGAGTTCACTTCAAATTAATTTATGGACTACTGCAGTAGTCATGGAATAAAAAGGCAATTATGCGTTTCTAGGACACTTCAACAGAATGGAGTTGTTGAAAGAAAGAACAGGACAATACAAGAAATGGCTTGAAAAATGATAATGGATTCCAAATTGACAGATATATTTTGGACACAGGTAGTGCATACATCAGTTCACATTCAAAATAGAGTAATTCTAAAAAACAACACTGATAAAACTCCCTACGAGCTATGGAAAGGAAGACTAACAAATGTGAAGCACTTCAGAGTTTTTGGAAGCAAATGCTACATCAAAGGAGAATATGGAAGAATGGGAAAGCTTGACTCTTGTGTGGAAAAAGGAATACTTGTTGGTTATTCAAGTACAAGGAAAGCATACAAGTGTTACAATCTAAGATTAAACAAAGTTGTGGAAAGCATCAACGTAACAATTGATGAAATAGGTAGACCAGAATCAAAGGAAGAAGAAAACAAATCAATGGAACAACTTTTGAAGAAGCAGCAGAAGAGGAAGTAGAAGAGGAAGATGAAGAGAATTTGACAGAAACAGAAGATAAAGTTCAACAAGTATCTCCAAAGACACCTAGCAAATGAGTACAAAAGAATCATCCTTCAGATCAGATTATTGTAAAAAAAGATGCAAGAGTTGAGACTAGAAGAAACATTCGTTCACCAGAACAAACACACCTAGCACTCCTATCTACAATTAAACCAAATTTTTTTGAAGAATCCAGCAAGGATAAATTATGGAATAAGTCCATGGATGAAGAATTGGATCAAATAGAGAAAAATGACACTTGGGAATTGGTTCCAAGACAAAAAAATAAGAATGTGATCGGCACAAAATGGGTTTTCAGGAATAAATTGAATGAAGATGGACATGTTACAAGGAAAAAAGCTAGATTGGTATGTAAAGGATATGCTCATATTGAAGGAATCGACTTTGAAGAGACATTTGCCCCAGTTGCCAGAATGGAAGCAATCTGTTTTCTTTTAGCTTATGCATGCTCCAAAAATGTTAAAGTATATCAGATGGATGTAAAATCAACTTTTCTGAATGGGGAACTTGAAGAATAAGTCTACATTGAACAACCAGAAGGATTTCATTTGTCAGAGAACACATATCATGTGTGTAAAATAAAGAAGGCCTTGTACGGTCTAAAACAGGCTCCTAGAGCATGGTACTCCAGACTGGATAAGTATTTGCAGCAGGTAGGGTTCAGAAAAGGAAATGCAGACAACAACCTCTACATCAAGGTAAGTCAAGGTAATATTTTATTAATTGAAGTTTATGTTGATGATATTATTTTTGGTAGTGATGATGACAAGTTAAGCTAGAAATTTGCAAAAGATATGCATAAAGAATTTGAAATGTCGCTACTTGGAGAACTATCCTTCTTTCTGGGACTTCAAATACGTCAAATCAACCAAGGAATTTTTATTTCTCAAACCTGTTATAACTCCGGGAAACTCTCCTAGGTTGTATCTTGGAGATGCTTGGTAACTTAACCTTTTTGTGACTATTTTCTCAATAATGGGTGTGGGTTTGGATCAAGATGAATATCTTAAATCACTGGATTGTATCTTTAAGACAGTCTAGCTATATTCGTGCAATACAAGGCCTTCAAGAGATATTATCAGATAGGTTTGTAAATAAAATGGATAAGAAAACCAATCAATTAACCAAAACATACATAGGCAATATATATATATGATGGGTCAACAAACTAGCAAAGGATGCTTATGATTCTTGCTTAACAGTCAAAAGTAATATGACAGTTACCATGGGACCATTAAACATAGACAAAATAATGATTTCAACTCATAGGCATAGACAAAGATAAAAGAGAGTCTGAAAATAACAATGAAAGAAGCTTGCAGTCTTAATATATTAAAGAAAGTGTCTTTTTACAATAACAGTGGATTATAGAACTCAAAATCGAACCTGTAATTCATAAAATTAACAGGCTTTATAGCCATTTACAAATGGTTCAAGGATCCTATAAAATTGGATCTTACATTCTAAAAATAGAACCAAATAAAAAATATGATATATAGGATTTAATCCTAAAATGAAAGTAAAACCCTTATCAAGTCATCTTCTGTAAACTTTGATAGCTCCAATAGTCTTTGACATCTTCAACAACATGACTAAGCATTTTGAACTCCTTCTTTGATAGTTGGATGCTTGTTGACCAAAAATAGAAAGGCCTTTTATCTTGTTTACCTTAATATCTGCCTTAAACTTTGGAAAGGGATATTGATCTTCCTTAGTTTAATTATTATATTTCATTTAGAATATTTTCCAAATGATCTAGAAATCAAAATCTTCGATTTGAACAAAAATAGAGTCTCGCTGCCCTATCAGCACTTTCAGTGGCTAAAGAGCTAAAATCTGAACCTGTAAGCCACTAAAAGATCTGCTTTCGGTGGCTAAAGACAGCTGTGAATGCCTGCCTAAGCCACCAAAAGAACAGTTTGAACATTTATTATTATCTTACCAGAAATGCTTTGTCACTTGAAGTGCCTCGATGATTTTTACCTTAAATGATGGAACTGTTGCTAAGAATGTGGATCTGGAATCTGGATTGATCTTTTATTGATAATTATTATTGCCAAGTGTTCAAGATTCACCCCTCAAGTTGAAGGATGCTGCTTATAAAATCAAAAAATCTCATGTGAGATGATGAACAAGGACTGTATTCTCAACTTGTTGTGATGGAAATCCATTTACCTGTTGATGCACTTAGTTGCTGAGTGAATTAATCCCTGATCTATAGCTTTCAAGAATAAAACATAACACAAGGAAGATAGGGAACTCAACTATTGTAGAATATTTGGTCTTGGGTCCTAGATTTAACTTTTCTTCATCTTTCATGATGATCTGATCATCATAGCAGTATTTTTTAGGATCATTTAATTTCTGGAATGAATCTGATACCCATGTCTTCATGTCTGTGCTCTTCATTCTTCCAGGCAATAAAAACAAACTATAGGCTAGATGTAGAGCCCATCTATTGTAGGATACTTTTAATTGATAATGGTTTTCCATGTACATGAACAAATTCATAGAGTGAAGCTTCTTTGCCTCAGATGTAAACAAAAACCCCTGAACAACTAATTTCAGTGTTCTAGTAGCAGTTGATCCTAGGAAAACTAGAAAGACAAAAAGGTATATTAATGACTTTCTATTTCTTGCAATAACAATGCCAAATACCACGGGCATCAAAGCCATGTAAACAACAAAGGATTTCTTCTTACATGTTACTATAGATGAAAATATTGCTATATAAAAGGTAGTGGCTCTAATAGCTTGATTGAAGGAGATTGAAAAATAGCACAGAGAGGTATTCTCATAAACAACTGAGAAGGATAAAATGAAGCTCAGCGTTAAGATCTTGAGAAATTGTCTCTAAAGAAGGCTTGGAAAATCAGATCTAATCGATCTTCGGAAGATCCAATTGATTTCAAGACCTGAGTATCAACTGGGTAATTTTCTATACTCTATAAAACTCCAATGTCCACAAAACAGTTTGGAGATCTCTTTATAAGCTTCCCCAAGTTTTCATCTTTGTAGTTTTCTAAGAATATTCGGGATGGAAGAAGAAAAAGAGATCTTTCCCCAATAGTGAATCTCTTCAGGTTGAGATTGAGGATCCATCAATAATCTATCCAAACATTTGTTTTTACTTGTCAAAGGCTCACAAAAGTTCAAAACAAATTCATGCAAGCATTTGAAACCTTTAATAAACACCTACACTTCATTATACCCAACCCTTGCAATGTTTGGATATGAAACCAATTTCTTTGACACCAGAATGCACAGGGTTCTTGATGCCAAAAATTCCCATACAACGAGCGAAGAATTAAATACCATAAACTACCTGTAGTAGAAAAACTTATATATCAATCCACCTGTAGTAAATATCACAAATTAGATCTATAATTTAATTTGTTCAGGATTCAGATCTTTGAACCCTTCGATCCATGTAGCTGTCGATCCCTTTCAAAATTTGATACACGGGTTTGGACAGATCAGTCGATGAGAGAGGTTAAGAGGAAATTAGTGCTTGTACTTGGCCTTGACATGTGGACTCAATTTAAGTCGACTTGGCATATGGCTTGGTGCGCTAGGTTTGAGCAATGACTTGTCTTGAGAATTAGGCCCGTTGATTAACTCATGGCTTAACTTATGGACTTTGCATATGAATAGGACTGTGTGTCGACTTGTAACTTGAATCGGGGCTTAGCTCATAGATTGGGCATGTGACTATGCACTAGGCTTTGTGTTGAATTCACTTGATATGCAGACTTGGAATTGGCATATGTGAGCATGTGGCTTGGCCCATGGGTCCCTAAAGTTTTGGCTAAAAGCCATCAAACCTGAGAGGCTAGAATATAGGTTTGGTATGACAAGACTTAAGACTTAGACATAAGAATTTAGGCATGTAATTTTGAAAGTAGGATTAGAATTAGGATTCTTTAAAGTATATCCTAGGGTTAAACAACTTTAAAGCACACACCACTTTTAAATGAAATTCAATGAAAACTAGGAATAAATCAAATTCAAAGGAATGAACTGGGTCAAGAGGGTAAAATTTTATTTGCAGGTCTGGTCAGAGAGTTTGGACAAAATTGATCAACATGAGCTTTGATAAGAATTTGGAGATTATGACACTGGCCAGAAAACTGAGAAATGAGCGTATTAAATAAAAGTTGAGAAAACACTTCAAAAATACCAGTGCATTTTTTATCGCTAACATCTGGCTCCAACTGGGATGGAGATGTCCCTGCGAGGTTTCCAAGAACCTAGTAGTTCCAGTCGTCTTTACCATTGGGCATGGAGTCATCTAGCCTTTACCATTGGGCTATGGAGTCATCTGGCCTTCACAATTGTTCCCCTGCAAATTTGTAGCCTTCCTGTGAGGTTTCAAGAACAAGCATACCTGTGCCTGTCCATTTATCCTAAAAATCCTGAAACCTACTCAACAATCATCTACAATTTGTATTGTGTCTAGTCCATTGGGCTATGGAGTCATTTGGATTTTACAACTAATCCCCTGCGAAAATGTAATGTACCTTTAGCCTGCCTATAGCCTGCCCTTCTTATTCAACAACAAATAATTGAAAGAGTCTACTTGCTTAGATGAAGATCTTATTCTCCTATCTACTCCTACTCTAACCATTGTACTGATGCTTAATCAAGTAAACACATGCTTCCAATGAAGCCATGTCAGAGAATGATTTACTGAACCTATGTAACATCCTCCTCGTTACGACGACCCAACTCTAGTAACTAGTGCAATTTTTTTTGTTTTGTTTAAGGTGTGTGTGTTTAAAAGGTGTGTGCGTGCGTGTACAAGGAAACAACAATGCATTCGACTCTGCGTGGCCACCCGACGATGAATAAGACACGACCATGATGAACATAAGAAGACGACAATGACACGTGACAAGAGACTGTATGGATAACGACGATCACACGACGATAAGTAGAACTGACTACCCGTCCATCCTACCCTGCAATGGTTAGGACCTCCAAGAGACATAAGCAACGCTCAAGCCCAGGTTCCCATCTATTTTAACCATTTAAGGTCTCAGGGCTGGCGACTGTTCTGAGGAACATGGAGGTGTCTACAACCCTCCCGACACAGACAACAATCCCACTAAGCTAAGGACTATCATTAGACCAACCCCTATTGAGACCCGAAGACATCAATCAAGATCAATTGCTCCACTAATTATCATTAACCGACGAAGACCTTATCATAAAGAAAACAAGGACCAATAATCTCAACCCCCATTACTTAGTTATAAGGTCATTTGCACTAGTTCAAGGACAAGCAATAATCACAAGCGCATTGCATTTTTCTGTTAATCGCCATAATTGAGCAACGATATCATTACCATACCTTAGACTGACCTAAAAAATATTTGCATTGCAATTTAGACCTTATCATTAACCTTCAATTTTAACTAATAATAACCATCCTAACGAACATTTCAATTAACCAAATATTATATTTCAATTCAACCATCTTCACTAACATTGCAAATCAAAACAATTATTATTATCGCAATATAACAAGTATTATCATTGCAATTAAGCAAATATTATTATTGCATTCTAAGCTTCATCCTTAGCATTTCAATTTTAACATTATTAATGTTTCCATTAGCAAGTATAATCATGCAAGTAAACAAATATTGACATTGCAAATCAACCATCGTCATTAACATTGCAAATTAAAACAAATATTGTTATTGCAGTCGAAACAAATATTCCCGTTGCTATTCAACCAATATTCCCCTACCCTACAATAACCTCACAACAAATCAAGGACAAACGATATCCATAATTGAAAAAGGGAATATGAAGAAAAGTCATTTAATATTAATTTTCATCAACCCATTGTACACGTATTGCATCATATTACAAGATGTATACATATAAATATATATAAGTATATTATTGCCCCCCCCTTTTTATTTTTTATTTTTTAAAAGGGCTTTCAACGTTTACTAAGGATTATGTATAACTTACTATCGCATATTTTTAGAAAGTAAACACTTCAGTTTCAACTTAGTTACTTAGTTGGTTCCTAAAGTAAAATATTTATTAATATTACAATCTCATTTACGATACAGCTACTCTAGGGACCTGTACCCTTTCGGATTTCCAAAAACCTAAGGTTGGAACAGTGAGATCAGGTGATCTGGATGAGAATAAATAAAGTCTATACCACGTATGAGAATCACAGACCTGTTAACAAAAGGTTTTGGTGACTGAGTTATTGTTGCCCAGGTGTCGGAAATTTATGAAGCAAAAGTTCTGGCTTTGAGGGAATAAACGGCATTGGTCCCATGGTGATCGAATGATTACCATGCCCAGGAACTCCCTGCACACTGGCTACACAATCGTGACTAGTGAAGGATCGGTTCAGAAACTTTTCCAACAGTCAAATAGAGGACGCGTATGGGTTAGACATCAGTGAATCAATAGCTAGCAAGCCAGAACCATAAATTCGCCTTGAAAAACCACGGCCATGACTGCCGAGATGTCTAGGTCACCACGCTGGTCAGAGAACTGTCAGAAAGGGTGAGGAAGGGAATTAACGCAGACAGAGATTTTAAATCCATCATGTCGTTTGGGTTTTCTTTTCAATCCGAGAGACTAGCTATTGAGGAACAAATAACCATCATATTTTATCTATAGCATAAATGATTTTTATGGCCACAAGCAGGGTAGTATGAACTGGGAAGCTGACTTCTTAAAGCTGGATAGGTTTCCAATGCCAACTTTCAGATTGACTAAATTCTTTATACTAACCAACTTAACCGGTTAAAAGAATATACTACAAATAGAAAAAATAACTCCAGATACAATTTAGTGACAGATATCGTGAAGATGTTATTTGGGATTCGTTCCCTTGATTAGTTCAACTAAACATGCATTAACATCATATATAGCGTATTACTAGTCATGTTGATTGACCGCCACTAGGATATTTTAGATCACTTAATATGCCCTGCTTTAATTAAATATGTCTAGTGATTTTGGATTATTGTGAGTGTGACTACATTGATGTGCAACAAGTGAGGCACCAGACATATTGAAGCATAAAATACGATTTCATTGAGAGATCGAGATAGTGGAAATACTGATATATAAGGCTCTAAAAACTGAAATATAAAACATAAGCAATTATACATACTACAAAAATGACGACAGAAAATGGAAAGAAGATAGTGTATCCACGAGGTAATAATTCCAAGGAAAACTTTGAATATGCATCTATGAGCTCATGATCCCATATCACCGCATACTGTCTAAATTATTAATATTTAGTAGCAAGTCATCTTCGAAAACTACACAAGCTTAAGGTGTCCCAAGCCAATTCTCATAAACAAGTGAATTTAGTGTATTGGGCATGTTTATTTGATGATCCTTTAGAACCCCCTTTTTATTTATCCTTACAGAACTATATTCCCCGATGACTTATATTGCAAGGTTACCTCAGACCTATGAGAATCAATGTGAAAGTTTGTTGAAATGCATGCCCCCTATTCGTTGGCTGTTGATTATATCAGCGCAGGCCAATGGGAGCTTCGGTACCCCTCTCTTATATATTTTGTGAAGGTTTTATTTCTAATGTTCCTACCCCAAAGTCTCAGAGAAAAGGAAATAAGGAAAGGAAAAACTAGTTACCAGACCATCCTGGGCAATCAAATAAAACTTCTTCCAATGTGATTTACAACTGTCCACTGCTTATCCCTAAGGGTAGCAGTGATATCCAATACGCCATCTTTGTTAACTCCCGTGAATCACCAAATTGTCATTGAGCCTTACAGTATTGATTATACCCCTGGTTCTTTCACCCCCATGCGCTAACATTTCTTTGGGTAGATTTCTGTTCAATGTGGTCCATGTAAACTGACATTTATTAACTAGCTAATAAATGGCATTACAGCTGTTACTGGCAAGGGCCAGCTTGACAATATGATAAAAAGTACTGCATTAATAGTTGATTTTGATTACAATCAGAGTTAATACTCAGACTCAATAATTCAAGAAAGAACCGTTGACAAATGAAGATTTACCAATTTCCCCAGGAGCATAAGTCGAATTCCCCACAAAGCACTTCATTGAATTGAGTATCCAGTTTGGACTATTTGGTACTCACAAATATGTTTTTTTTTTTTAGGGTTAATCTCTATCGATTTTGAGATATAGGTAAGGTATTTCTAAATTCAATTTGATAATCTATTTCTAAGAGATTCTATATTTTTTTCTGAAGTTCTGCATAAATTATACATACACAATAGCGATTGGAATGAAAATGCAGAAGTTACTGCCCAGAAATTTGAGGATTTAAAAAAAAAAAAAAGACGCAGCCATGTAAATATGCAGGCAAAAAATAAAAACGACGCCCCAGGCAAAATGTGGATCGCCCACAGCAGAAGGTAAGGACGAATTCGGGGTTGTAAGAAAAAAAAAACAGTGAAGGCAAAAGCCCAAGAAGTCCAACGCCCACCACAAGGAGTAAAAATGACCATAAACAAAATTGCCCAATATAAATATAAACGCCCAGTGTATAAAGAGAAAACCCTACTGCAGAAAAACGCCCAAGGTAATACGAGAAAACCCACTGAGAAGGAAAACACCCAATATATATATATATAAACGAAATAACCAATGCAGTATACAGGGATAGCTTCGAAGGAGATTTCCAGAGCTGAGTACCAGCGCTGATCTATAGATAATACCCCCATTTTTTTATTTTGTAGGGTTTAACGATGAAAATACATTCACTACAGTACAATTATAATCTCAACAGTAAATAACTAAGCATTCTAATCTACTGAAAACATGAACATACCGTTGCCTTGTTGCTTGCCGCAATGACTCTTGTGCTCCGTGTCACTCTCTTGCCTTGTTGCTTGCCGACCGTAGAGAACTCACCGGTACCTCCCAGCTAAACGCTAGGGGTACTCTGCTTCCCCCTTAGCCCCCCGAGCCGCAAAGGGGCCACACACAATCCAGACAGTAACCTAGCTTCCCAGATCGCCTCCAAGGTTGACCTACCACTCTCTCAGCTGAGAAAATCCCCAACTCCTACAAGCAATCAGTCCAGTTGCAATTTTGACAGCATAACCATATCTCATAGCAGATCCCCCTCTTTTTCCCCTTCCCCTTTCTTTTATCCTCTTTTTGACCTAATCCCATTAGGTTTTTTCCTCAAAACCCTAAATCTTCTTTCTTTTTAAGTTTT
>ML808205.1:7534-42191 GCA_009831015.1 Picea engelmannii | reverse complement strand
TATATATATATATATATATATATATATATATATATATATATATATTTTCTTTTAACTCCCATTAGTTAACTAATTAATTTTCTTCTTTTCAACTTTACAACCCCCCCTAAATGAATTAATTTCTTAAATCTCTTTATTTTACCCTATACACTTTATGAAGACTCACATTAGCTTAAGTGGAGTTTTTTTTTGTTTAATTTTATTATTAGCACCTGCATTGTTAGAGCTAGCTTAGCAGGAAATGAATTTCTAATGTTATTTGAAAGGCAGATCTATTGTGAGCTGGAATATAATGGCATGGTTATTAGGAGATGGTTAAGTTTTGACTATTATGTTAGGGAGAAGTAGCATTACCTTCACTGAAAGATAGATTATCAAGCTCATTACTGGGAATGAGGAAAGGTCTTATGAACGCAAGTAAGGACGCAATTACTTTATGAATTCAATTAATGGAGGAATTGTTTTATGTATTTAATTAAGGAACGAAACTCCTCGGATTAGGTGGGGGTTGCAAATCATAGGGGGAATGAATATTTAATGTATGGTCTTGAATTATGTTTTTTTTTTGACAAAGGGCTCAAATCCTGAATCGGCGACGCCTGGTTAGGGGAAATGTTTAAGGATTTATTCAGGTGTTGATGACTTAGTGCTATTTAGGTTGACTCCTTCAACCACATTATGGCGATGTGCCCTTCAGGACGCACCACGTGCTCCAAGGGTGCCACTCGCCTCTTGAATTTCTTTTGTGCGACGTGCCATTCAGGATGCACCACGTGCTCCAAGGGTGCCAGTCGCCAACTGGGTCTCCTTTGTGTGACGTGCCCTTTAGGATGCACCACGTGCTCCAAGGGTGCCACTCACCAACTGGACTGATTGGTAGACATCTATAACCCCTGGAGTCAACACTCTACCAGGTGAACTTGTAGGAGACTAAGGGTTCTAAGGAATAAGGCCCACGCCTTATTGCGTGCCCCTTAGAATCATCATGAGCGACTGTTGCAGTGTGCCCTCACGACATCGTGGATCCTCTCGAACTAGGTAATCGTTAACCTACAGTTCGAGCCATGGCGGGAGTGCTAGTAGGCTGTGGCAGGGCTGTTGTCCACCCCTCTCCCTCAACCTATCTGCAAATCGTGTGTGGCCCCTTTACTCCATATGTGAGTCTGGTCGACAAGCTATCGTCAGCCTACATCATCAAAAATCATGTCAGAAATGTCAACATCACATCATCAAATCAAATGAAACATCATAGTAAACATATCAACCCAAAAGCACACTCCCTGACTCAGTCCGGAGTCCAAGGGGGTTCCACCGATGCCTCTGCATCATCAAGATCCAAAAACCATGTACACTCAATAAAACTGAGTCAATAGCACCTACCTACATCAAATAGTAACACATCATGTCATCTGTCAATCGCATCATAATCAAGTATAAAAGGTCTGACATCAAAAAGGTCCAGATCACTTGCGAGCAAGTGTCCTCAAATAATAAGTTTCCCAGTGCGCCAGAGCGGGATGTTACAACCTGTTCTTGATCTTAAACTGAAAAATAATAGAATTCATAGCCAATAGAAAAGTGGTTTGAATAGATGATAAAGCCAACTTTCATCTGAGAAAAATACTTTAACACATATGTTTCTCATAGATTCCAAATAGTTTGCAATCATGTCATTAAAACCACAAAAGAATACCTCTGTATGCTACTGTTCTTTTCCTTCACAGATCTCAATGCTGAATACAGACTGTTTGACCTTTATTGGAGAAACATGCATGATCAATTGTTTATCTAAACTTTGTTTCTCATCATCTTCCTCTTCATCTCTGTTGCAATTCCCCTTTGTCTGTAAATCTGAAAGTTGAGAACTGTCCTTAGTATTTGCTGTAGATTTGAAACTGTCATCTGCTAATATGTCAATTTGCTGATTATATTTCTTTTTCTGCAACTCAGAATACTGAGAGATGCCCTTAGTATCTGCTGCAGATTCAAATCTATCACATGCTAATATAAAAACTTGTTTATCATTTTTCAAGTTTTCAAATGGGACAACCCGATCTTCATAACAATTTAAGATAGTAAATGAATTTAGTACAATGTTAAAAGCATCTATACTATGGCTACCATCATGAAGATCATCAATGTCTTGATCACAATGAGAGGTATCCCCTATAACATCATACTCTTCATGGCTATATGAATCTTTAGTCAATAAATGAAATTCATGACAACATTAGGGATATAGAAGATTAGCTGAAAATATTTCTTTGCAAAACAAATGAAAGGCAGCATGAAAATCTGCCAAAGAGCTGATACTGGCAATAGGGAGTGACCGGTACCAATCACAAGAAATACCCTCTAATGAAAACCCGAATAGATTGATCTGAACATATTCATGTACAATTTCAAGATGATGAATAAATTCATGAAAGTCTAGCAAGTGTTCAACTAGCACTTCCCACTCTTCTCCTCAAAATCTAGGAATACTTCTTTCTCATTCATCTATACTAGGTACTGGATTAGGAAAACCAACAATATTTGAAAAATCACAAAAGGCATATCTCTTAGCTAATATTTTGTTCATTTCATCCCAGTGGAGTTTCCAACAGATTTCAGAACAATGGAGCCGCCACTGAATCCATCCTTCATGGAGTTGCCACTGAATTCGTCGCTCATGGAGTCGCCAGATAGATGATTACAACCGAAAATGTGTCCAGACTTTATCTATCATCAAATCTGGATCCTGACATCTCCCAAGGAAGCTGAGCTTCAATCTCCTCTCCCCGACAATGACACCAATTTGTTATCACTCCAAGAAACTCTCCTAGGTTGTATCTCAGAGATGCCTGGTAACTTAACCTTTTTGTGACTATTTTCTCAATAATGAGTGTGGGTTTGGATCAAGATGAATATCTTAAATCATTGGATTGTATCTTCAAGACAGTCTAGCTATATTCATGCAATACAAGGCCTTCAAGAGCTATTATCAGATAGGTTTGTAAATCAAATGGATAAGAAAACCAATCAATTAACTAGAACATACATAGGCAATATATATATGATGGGTCAACAAACTAGCAAAGGATGCTTATGATTCTTTCTTAACAGTCAAAAGTAATATGACAATTACCATGGGACCATTAAACATAGACAAAATAATGATTTCAACTCATAGGCATAGACAAATATAAAAGAGAGTCTGACAATAACAATGAAAGAAGCTTGCAGGCTTAATATATTAAAGAAAGTGTCTTTTTACAATAACAGTGGATTATAGAACTCAAAATCGAACCTTCAATTCATAAAATTAATAGGCTTTATATCCATTTACAAACAGTTCAAGGATCCTATAAAATTGGATCTTACATTCTAAAAATAGAACCAAATAAAAAATATGATATATAGGATTTAATCCTAAAATGAAAGTAAAACCCCTATCAAGTCATCTTCTGTAAACTTCGCCAGCTCCAATAGTCTTTGACATCTTCAACAACATGACTAAGAATTTTGAACTCCTTCTTTGACAGTTGGATGCCATCAATGCCAAAGGAGGAGATTGTTGATTAAGGTTGGTTGTCATTACTGTTAACCCTTGAGGAAAGCCTCGTAGCACAAAGGTTTGGGTAATGGACCCAATATTTTTTTATGTAAATATGACTCATTATTGTTTTTTCATGGTTGATAAGAAGTAAATATGGATGATTTCCAAAGTGGTCCCCTTATGGTGAAAGCCCTCACGGGAAGACACTTTTCTGAGTAAGAGAACCCATGCTTAATTATGGAATAATGAGATTAAGGACATTGAATTTGTCAGGGAAACTATCCTAGATGGATATTTCTTTTCATGCCATTTCTGGTGGTATCTAGAACGTCACATAACTCCTCACGGTTAGAGAGTTATGGCCATGAGAAGTTGGAGACCCCAGGTTTAGGTAATGGACCCAAGTTTGTTTGATGCGTAACTGTATGAGTTATGATATATTTTCAGATAATACTATTCTATATAGATATTACATGTCATACCATTTTTTTTTGTATGTGGAACATCACATAACTCCTCACGGTTTGAGAGTTATGGCCTTACGAAGTTGGAGGACCCTCACATGTTATCTAGAAGCCCCAAAAGGTCAAAGTAGTCAAAGTGGTTTAAGGAATTTTAAAAGGTAAATAATAAAGTGAAGTGATAAGTGTACTATAATTCAAAGTAAATACAAAATGAATTATTTAAATAATAAATTTAATGGAGAAATTAAAAGTGGGTTAACCTTAAATTAAGGAAAGTGGGCAAAGTGACCTAGAAGATGTTTTTAAGGAAGCTACTTGGAGAGTATAAATAAGAGGCTAGGCTCTCTCATTTTAATCACACTTGAGAATATTGAATATCTATAGGTGTATGAGGTAAACAAGGATATATAATCCTAAATTCTGAGGGAAGGTGAAGAAAAGAAGGCCGAAATGCAAGGAAGGATAAATTCTTTTGATGGTGCTTTCTAAGGTATGTTAATTACAGGTCATCTCACCATTTTCGCTATAACTTTTTTTCTGTAATGATTCAGTCTGTGAAATTCCTATACCATTGAGAAAACATATCCAAGTATCTATGGTAAAACATTTATCTTTTCGGTCATTTTATTTTTGGATTTACACTCCCTTGAAAATAGGGTTTGTGGCTAGTCCTGAAACTAGTCAAAAACAAGTGTTTCGGGTAAAAATGTCATAACTTCTTCATAACAGATCCAAATTTAGTGAAACTAAATGTGTTGGTCAGGGTACATTTTTTAGTATTCTTTGTAACCATTTCATATCAATTCAACAAATATTAATTGTGGGGCACACTCTACAAGGTTGCTCTCTAGAATAAGACAAAATTAAGCAAGGTATGCAATTTTTTCTATAACTCCTTTCTGAGAGGTTCCAAGTAGTTACACCTGGAGGAATTGCATAAAACACACTGAAGAACATTGCATATCAGTTTTAGATATTTAAACATTATAGGTACAAAGTTATGATTACTTCAAGTTAGGTTTGTTGACTAATCCAAAACTAGGCATGTGAGACTAAAGAAAAGTTTGATGAAAATGCTAGTCTCTTGTTGTTAAAGTCAAGGAAGGTTTGTAGGAATATGATCATATACACCAGGTCTATTACAGAGCTACAAATTAGATTTGGATGATGAAATCGATGAGGGATTTTGGTTGAGGTACATGTTGAGTACATGGTTGAGACAAGTAGTTGATGAGTTGGCACATAGACAAGGTGTATAGTTGATGATGTTGGTACATATTGATGAGTCATAGTTTATGAGTAGTGGACACATGATTGGTACATACTTGATACATGGTTGGATGCACTTGTTTATTGTACAGGTTGATTACAGGTTATTTGGTACAGGTTGGTGCATGGTTGATGCACTTGTTTATGGTACAGGTTGATTACAGGTTGGTGCATGGTTGATGCACTTGTTTATGGTACAGGTTGATTACAGGTTGAGGTACAGGATGATGCATGGTTCAAATTTATTGGTACAGGTTTACATTGGAATATCTCACAGTGATAGTGTGACAGTGGTTCCGTCATTCTACTTCTACTTCATGGCGGTTGGACGGGGCAAGGATAGGTGGTTGTAGCCTCCTTCTGGTTGTAGCCAGAGAATTGGGGAGTTGGAGCTTCCCTCAGGTTGTATCCTAAGAAACTAGGGGGTTGGAGCCTCGTTCTAGTTGCAACTGGAAAACAAAGGAAGTTGGTGCCTCCAATGAATGTAATTCTCCAAGACATATAAGAAAAAACATTTCGTGGTTTTCTCCCGATTTCGGTTTCCACGTAAAACACTGGTGTACTGTGTATGTGTGTGATTTTTTATTTCTTATTTCTAATTATTGGATAATAATTCTACATTGATATAACATTTGAAGAAAAATGATTATAATTGTGCTATTACTGATTCACCCCCCCTCTCGGTAATCCAACAATATGCTTTTAAAAACCACTATCAACATACCAATCACCTTTCATGTGTTGGGATTATAGAGCAAGAGAGCATTGATTCTTATTTCTTTTCCATATTGTTTATGGTTTTGATATCTTACTTCTAATTTTATGCCTTGATTCCCTAGGTGGAATCGTCAATCTACAATTCTTCTCTATGTGACCAAACTTGTTTCATTTGTAGCATTCTACTTCATCGCTCAATGAACCAAAACTATTTTGGTTCATGTTGTATGATTCATAATATCTTTTGGGATAAATATTATTTAAGTACCATGCATTGTTGCTTCTTTTCTTGGAATAGGTTCTATGGTTTACAACTTTATGTCCAAAATTAGCACAATTAAAACAATGACCATAAAAGAATCTTTGATACCTAGGAATAAATGATGTTCTTTGTGATGAACTCATTCTAAAATTTTCTTCCTGAGTCTTCTTTATTTCTAGAATGTTCTTCTTTGGGGTCTTGCATTCTTCCTTCTTAACTAAATCTCTGACAATATTTGTATATATTCTTTATTCTGCTTTATGTTCTATTGTCTTGGAGCTTGAACCTTTCTTATTTTGTACTTGATTGTATCCTATTTTGGACCTGTCATCTGATGATATTTGAATGTTGATGATTTGATCCAATATTTTGGTGCTCTTCTGTTGCATATATTTGTTTTAAATATATTTCCTTAAAGAGAGTATTTATTCTTCCAAGCTTCCAATCATTTTCTCCTTTTCTTGTAACTGACTTCTATGTATTTCCTCAATGCTTTTGTCTTATTCTATTTGAATTTTTAGACTCGTGATCATCTACTCTAGTTCTTCAGAGTTGGAATTTTGAGATCCCTTTTTCATTTTTAACTCTTCCTTGAGTGACTTTTTTTTATTTCTTTTCTTCCTGAGTTATTATAATGCATTGATTAGCTCTGCTCTGAGATCAACTTCACCTTCTTCTTCAGAATAATATTCTATTTCCATGAAGAGTACTCTTTCTAAATCATTGTTGTTTGGGTTATTTTGCCACAACAATGAGCAAAAGAGAGTCCCTTAACTACCTTGCTAAGCCAACAAAGAAGAACATAATATTGGTTAGCAAGTTATTGAACCTTTAAATTAGAAAAAAAAATACAAAGCAAGACAAGAATGACAAACAATGGAAGCTAAACTAAACAACTATAAGCAAATGATGCATGAAATTGAACACATGGAATGGTTACCCAATAGAACTAAATATTCAAATTGAGTGCACCAATAGGATAAATATGGGACTATGAATCCCCTATTACTCCTAAGGGAGGTCTCTTTGATCCCTCAAAAACTAGAGCTATCACTCTCTAATGGCGAGATTACAATGATGAAAATTTCCCAAGGCTTAGCTTCACAAGAGGTGTAAAGATTGCACAATGCTACACTTTCTCAACCTATGGATCAAGGAAAATATGGATTTCTCCAAGAGAATTTGAACAACATAACAATTCTATGGATTTCTTCCCTTTTTTCATACAATGATCCTCTATTTATAGGAAGATTTCTAGATATTTCACAACTAGTTTCCAATGTGATTGGGGAGGTCTCTCAAGGTACCTCCCATCCTTTCAGTGATCCCAAGGTGGAATTTTAGGTTGATTTTGGGGTATGGTTGAGATCTAATTCATCCCATAAGTGGTTGAGGCCTGACCAAAATAATCAATGCATCGTTTCCACATCCGCGCAGGTTTCCTGTTTGTCAGTCACACAGATCATGCACTGTGCACGTTGTATGTTGTGTTAGTCTGCACGGATGTGCACATGCCATCTTTGTTGAATGTGCGTGGAATTTCATAATATTTTTTTCATAGTTTTGTGACTATCTGGACAATCTTGGTTGCTATCCTCTTATAATTATGGTTGTATTCTATATTTGTGTTGACTTTTTCTTCATCAGTTGTCTATATTTTTATGAGAAAATTTTTGTTGATAACAACTGTCACTATCATTATCCTCATTGTCTGATGAGGAACTATCCTCCTTTGACTAGAAAATTTTCTTGAAAAATTTGTTTGTTCTCTTGTTTCCTTTTTTATATTTCTTTTCCCTTTTAGAAGCTTCTTCTTCACCACTGTCTTTATTCCTGTGAGGACATTTAGAAGCAAAATGACCAATACCACCACAATTAAAAAAATTCAATGGAAGCATACCTTTATACTTGTTGGTTCCTTTGTTTAATTTTCTTATGAAGTTATGCATCTCTTCATCTTCATCTGAATCATCATTGTAGCTGCAACTTGCTTTTGAATTTTACTTGTGCTTCTTCTTTGTCTTATTAGATGCCTTGAAAGATGCTTCCTTTATGACTGGGTTCTCCTGTTTTGTTCTCATTTCATAGGCTGTAAATATACCATGTAGCTCATCCATGCTCAATGTACTGATATTTTCTCTTTCTTCTAGGGATGATATTTTAGAATCAAATCTCACAAGAAGAGACCTCAATACCTTTTGAACAACCATTGAGTCATCAACTTCTACTCCCAATCCTTTAATAGTGTTAACTACTTCATCAACTTGTAGAAGGTAGGATGCAATGTCTTCATCTTCCTTCATCTTCAACTGTTTAAACTTAGCTCTGAAAATTGTAGTATTAGCTCCCTTTACCTTGGCATCTCCATCATAAATATTTTGGAGTTTATCCCAAATATCCTTTGCACTCTCACAATGCATAAATTTGAAAAATATTGAATCAACTAGACTGCTTAGAATAGTACCTTTAGCCTTTGAGTTGTTTTCATTGGGTTGTTTTCCATCTCTGTCGATTGGGGGAGTGGCTGGTGTTGTATACCCATCTATTATTGATTTCCAAACATCAAATCCTTGTTCCTGTAAAAAAAAATTCATCCTTTTATTCTATAAGGTATAGTTCTAATCATCAAACCTTGGTTCTTGTTGGAACTTGATCAAGTTTTGAGGAAACATTGGTCGTGTTTGACCACTTTTGGGACTTCGACAGGCTGGTCGAAGATGGAGTGCCTAGGCAGAGTGGAGATCACAGAATCTCACATATTTTGCGGGCTTGTGGACCCAACAAAGGATTTTAGGATTTATGTAACGGGTTAAGGGATGTCGGCCCATGGGTTTACCCATGTTTAGGACTCTTTGTAAATGTATAAATAAGTAGCTAAGCAATGTAAGAAGCACGGTGTGTTTGGATATCTGCATAATATGTTAATGTTGGCTTAGTGCAAGAGATTGTAAGTTGCTCAGTGCAACAAGCGGTGAAAGTAGCTATGTACTAAGTAGAAGCTTAGTGAAACCGATATAAGAAGTAGATCGATAAGGATTGATTGGCTATGTGCATAGTATGTTGGCTTAGTGCAAGAGGTTGAAAGTTTCTTTGTGCAAACAGATTGTGTAATGTAAGGCTCTGTGCTAGTAAGGAGTTGGCTCTGTTCCTTGACCTGATCTTGGGAAGGAGGATCTAGCACGCTGCACGTAGATCTCCTATCCTCGACGGATTTGGATCTATGGTTTTGTGCATATGACCAGATGAATGTAAGAATATTGAAGACTAATAAAATAGAAGAAGAAGTTGGTGGACATAGCCCCACACTAGGGTGAACCACGTATATCTTGTGTCTTGATGTGCTTTGTGCGATGTTGTTTATGTGTTTATTTTCTTAGTGCTATTGTTATAGTGTATGATGAATGGATTGGATGTTGTTTCTTGGTGCTTAAAGATGAATGAATGCTAGATATGAGATAATGATATGTGCTAAGTGAATGAAAGTACTCGATCTTTATGGTGACTATGTTGATCTGTAATAAGGATTCTATCTGCGATGTGAATGAGATTCAAGAACTAATGCATATTGTTTTTTAAGTGCTCTGTTAAGTATTGTAATCAAATATCTCTATCCCATCTTGGTTGTAGAAACTTGAGTCCTGCAACCCCCCTGCCTCTACCTCAGGTGAGACTTCATTTGCTTTGCAGGTGTTGCCGAAAGGGCCAGTATTTAGGGTTTTGTTGGTGCATTGTTGAAGCGTTTAACCCTGGATCTGCCCCTATGCCAACAAATGGTTCCATTGCCGGGACCTGAAATTGTGATTGTTGGGAACTGAAGAAAACAAAAAAATCTGTGTGTAGATCTGTTGTTGTAGTGTGCATTATTATACTTGACTTACGAAGCTCTGTGCTAAGAAAGAAATGGGATCTAAAAGAAAGAGGTAAGATATTAAATCTTTGTGCTCTGTTAAAGGTAAAACAAATGGAAATTTTTTCTTCGAAAGTATGATTCTAGGTATGTTTGATAGATTGTTTCCTAGCCTGAATGTTAGGGCACAGTTAGAAGAAAGAGTTGATATGAATAAATTTGATGGAAATAGAGAAAAATATGTTATTCCTATGGATATAAAGAATTGTTGGACTAATAAGTGGATGCGAACCTAGAAAGAATTTTTGTAGATTGGAGGTCAAACACCATAATCCCAGTGTGCAGTACATGAGAGGATGGGGATCGTTTAAAAGAAAGAGAGGATTGAGACTGTGTTATAATTGCAGAATAATGAGACATCTTGCTAGGGAATGCCCTGGTATAGGTCCTATTTGTCTTTGTTGTAAAGATATTTGTCATAAGGTTGAGGATTGTCCAAGAATTATTGTTGAAGTTGAAAATATGAACACGAGACAAGAAAACTATAAATAAGGTCAAGAAACTAAGGATCTGTTAGAGAACCAGAAAGAGAAAGAATCATAGAAATCCCAGACTATGCTAGTACAATTTAAAGAAATAATGAATGATCACAGAGACGTTAGTTTGTCAGATATCTTGAAAGAAAAACAATGCATATTCACAAGATTAGAAGACTTTGACATAGACTATGTATTGGATGAAGAAACATATGTGAACATTATGCTAGAAAGCACCTGGGAAATTTTGGGAAATCCTGCTATGATACCTTCATTGGGAAGGATAGGCTTGTTTAAAGGAAATATGATAACCCTATGTGGAAGAGTTACTAACATACCTATGATTTCTCATGAAACATCGACAAAAGAGGACTTTGAAGTTATCAGGTTTGTTGAGAACAATGCCCCTTTTCCACTTTTATTAGGAAAGACTTGGATTGAGAAGGATCAAATCAGAAGGAAAGTAGAGGAGGAAGCTACGGAACAAAAAAAGAAAGAACTAAGGGACTTCATAGCCAGAAAAATAGAGTGACTAATAGAACAACAAGAGGATAATTCGAAGCAACAAAGGACCAGAGAATTAGCTGTCGAAGTTGAAAGAACAAGAGAAGGCTTAAATAACTTGTCCATGCAAGAAAGAAGTATAGCCACCCCATAAATAGTAAGAGAAGGGACATTAATTGCAGAATCTGTAAGAATGCATCAACAGTGAGAAGTTATTTCACCAGGAGAGAATAAGAATACAAATAAGAAGAGGATTCCAGAAATTATTAGAAAATCTCAGATCACTAGAAAGAAGGCCAGGAAGCTCAATAGGAGGAAAGATAAGCTACAAGAAGTTATAGAAAAGAAAAGGAAGACTTCACAGGAGGAATATCTACATAACTTGAACCTCATTGAAATAACAAAACCATGCAGAATGGAACTTCACCACGACGAATCTATATGACCATTGGAGGTGCCCTGACCATTAGAAAAACACTCTGGAACGACTAGAAAAATAGTTATTGACCAAAATACCATCGTTGGACCATTGGGACTGCACCATAATGGATGGATTTGTATTTATTGAGGAATTCCTTCTCGTTGGAGGAATTCCTTAAGACACTTGCTTATTTAACCCATCGGATGCTACACCAGGACCACTTTTTGCCACCTGTGATTATCCAAACTAACATAGAATCGATTGCATACCGCGTTGTGATTTTCTAGACTTCACCATCCATGTGATTACCTCTCTTGTCTATTCTCCTATCCGATCTATTTGATTACAAGTGTGAATGTCGGGCAAAAAAAAAGAATAAAAAGGAGGAAGTGCAGAACATAGAAAGTGATGAGGAGGACAACGCCTTAGAGGAAAGTAGGCCTGGCTCACCCATGGGAGGAGGAGGATACAAAGTGAATCCAGAAGAAGAAGGGGAAAAAGGAGGAAATCAATTCAAAGGCGAAGTTACACCACCGAAGGATCCCCCTACAAAGGCCAAAACATCAAAGAAAAGGAAGGTTTCTCCGCAGAAACCCTCAACAAGAAAGAAGACCCGTGCCAATAATCCTTAGTCAAAGAATGTGCTCATAGTGGATGATGTCAATCTCATCATCACAACTATGGAGGACAACTCAGAGGATATCTTGCAGAGACATGGAGCAAAGAAGGATACGTTGTATGAAAGAATAGAGAAGGAGGTGAAGGAGATACAACAAGCCATCGATTAGATCCGTGCAGTACCTACTGTGCCCTCTTCGTCGAAGATTGCAGAATTGGGGAACGAGCCCACCTAGTTATGAAGATTAGTAGATGCAACAGAGGCTCGACTTCAGTGAGTCCAAGAAGAAAAGGAAAATGCTACAGAGGCCTTGAAGCAAGAAATGGAGGTCCTAGAGAAATTTTGAGTTGCGCAGAAGGAGACAAATGAAATTCGGGCGAAGTTTGAGTAGAACAATGTGAAGATACAGGAAGAAAAATACCAGCTGCTCACAAAGTAGACTATTGTAATGTCCTCGACCACCCATATCTAGGCCATGCTACACGAGGGAACACTTTCATTCTCTCACTGTGGAACATACTATAACATACCCGGTATTCAACTGATCTATGCCAGATAAATTTTCTCTTCAACTGCATGCAATTATAACATATACATACAACACTCTTGCAAAATCTTTACATGTAAACGTAAACAAAAAATTACATACTGAAATAACAGTAAACACAGACATGCAGCATATATAGGGAAATACCCATAAATATACAGACAATTATAATCACACATATAATAACCCATAACATAAGCACATACATAACAATGCAACATGTAAATTTATCACACGATTGGTACTTATCTTAGAAATATTGTCACCAACTGCGTAAAGACCATCCACGAACCTCTCAGCCTTCGAATACATTGTTCATCACTCTCAACAGTGAGTCACCCCCGATATGGGACTAAACTCCACCTAGGGTAAAGGGTTTCCTAACTAGGCTAAAGGCTCATAGACAACAGGAAATACTTCGTCTCAGGTGCTCACTCAACTAACAGCTTAGAACCTCTCATTTCCCACATGCCTGTCCCACTCAAGGAATTGTGCCCCTTCTCTGCTCAACAGTCCCTCAGCTGCCCCACTTCCCTTCTAGGGCTTCAACAATAGGCCAGACATGAAGTCTCAGAGCACCGTAGCTGCAGTTTATCACCTTCAGGAAATCAATCCCCAACAATTCTCTCTCTTAGAGAATTTCTCACGGGCTTGACAACCTGCCTCTTCAATTTCCCATGGGCCTGAAAACCCATTTCTTCAATCCCACTCCCAAGCTAACCAGGTACACCAATAGGAAATGGTTATGGAAACAGGCTCAGATACTGTGAAATGAATGTCTGAAGGATAACTGACTGCGTGAGTGAAGGGGTCATGGAATCCTTGACTGGATGACTGAATGATCAATGGAATCATGGGAGAGATTATCGTCTGAATGATGGAGAGATATGAAAATGAGCTAAGTCCCCATGATATGTATGCATGTCCCCAACTTGACACTTTTCATGTTGGAAGTTACTTTGGTCCACTTGTCCCCAACTTTAGAACTTAGGATAAAATAATTATCCATACTTTATGTTTTAATAAATATTAATATAATATTCCTTTTTGGCTTAAGCTCTCTAGCTTATCCCTTTCCCTTAATGTTTGGCCCTCCCTTTCCCTAACTGGTGAATTTTAGTCCCCCATCTCTTTTATTGTGGTAGGTCTGTGCACAATGATGTATTTTATATTAATCATGAGACATATACAAAATAGGCGCACTGGACTTTAACATCTAGGAGCACTAGCCTAATTCCAAAACATAAGCATCCTAGCTTATAATAACTGGCTCACCAACCTATAACACATATCATATACATGAGGTTTGATGACCTCCATACTGCGTGCACTTTAGTTACTGCACGCGATACCTGAGAATGTGCACACTTCATCATTTTACTGCGCAGTACATGCACACACTATGCCATGAAAGGTGAATTACAAAATGATGTCAAAACAACTCACCAGCTTAAGTATACTTACATTACATTTTCACTTGGGTCCGGCTAAGGGATATTATAACCCCCTCCCCTTATTAAAGCACTGTCCTCAGTGCATCATATACCCATATACAACAAAATTTTCAAAAATCCTCAAAAAGATGCGGGTATTATGTCGACATTTCATATTCATTCTCCCAAGTAGCATCCTCAAGACTGTACCAAGTCCATTGGACCTTTACAAGCCCTATGGATTGATTCTAGAGCTACTTGATTTTTCGGTCCATAATGCACACCGAATGCACTTGAAAAGCACCTTCTTTCTCCACCCGAATCACATTCCAAGCAATAACATGATTAGCATCAGGTATATATTTCTTTAGCAATGATACATGGAATCATAGATGCAAGTAATGAAATCATATAAGAAACTGGACCAATCCTCTCTAGGATTTCAAATGGCCCACAAAATCTGGCTACCAACTTGGCGCAACTTCCCACCTTCAGGGAACTCTTGTTAGATTTCACCTTCAGGAAAACATGATCACTCACTTTGAACTCTCTGTGGGTTTTGTTCTTATCAGCATAACTTTTTTTCCTTTCTTGGGAAGCTTTTAAATTCTACTTAATTTTTATCATTTGGTCCTCCATCTCTTTGAGCAACTCTGGCCCAACTATTGTCCTATCATCTAGATTATCCCAGCTCACTGGAGTATTGCAGTTTCTGTCATAAAGTGATTCAAATGGTCTCATCTTCAACGATGCCTGATACCCATTGTTGTAAGTGAATTCTACCAAGTGAAGGTAGTCCTCCCACTTCGATGGTTTGTCCATCACATACATTCAAAGTATGTCTTCTATCACTCTATTCACCCTCTCTTTATGTCCATCAGACTTAGGATGATAAGTTGTACTAAAGTTTAGATTCGTTCTGAATCTTTTGAACAAACCCTTCCATAAATTCAAGGTGAATTTCGAGTCTCTGTCGAGCACAATTTTTTTAGGAATTTCGTGCAATCGTGCCACTTCATTCATGAAAATATCAGCAACATCTGCTACCTTGTGAGTAGTTTTCAGTGGAATAAAAGTGGCATATTTTGTAAGCTTGTCCACTACCACCATGATCGAATCATGCAACTTGCCTGTTCTTGGCAATCCCATAATAAAATCCATTGTCGCCACTTCCCACTTCCATTCAGGAATGTGCAAAGGTTGCAGCAACCCTATTGGGTGCCTATGCTCAGCTTTAAATTTCTAGCATTCCATACATCTAGTGATGTATTCAACGATCTATCTCTTCCTACCTGGCCAAAGTAATGGCTCTTGATTGCTACCATGGTTTTCTGATATCCAGGGTGCCCTGCATAAGGAAAATTATGAATTTCATGAAAAATCATATGTTTCAAGTCCTGGACATTTGGAACAAAAATTTTCTTCTTGTGCAAGAGTATTTCATCTATTCCCAAATTATAATTATCCACCTTTTGTGGCATCTTACCCTGCTATAGCTTTGCTACCAATTCTCTGTATTGCAGATTTGCATTTGCAACCTCTAGAATTTTTATTTTAATATCAGTCTGATACATTCTAATGGTTGTAGCATGTAGTTCATGCACCCTCCTACTAAGTGCATCAACCACTTTATTCTCTTTCCCCTTGATATGATTTATATAAAAGTCATATCTGCTTAGAAATTCTAACCATCTGCTTTGGCTAGCATTCAGATTTGGATGATCAAATAAATACTTCAGACCATTGTGGTCTGTTCTTATCTCAAACCTCTTCCCCGTGAGGTAGTGTCTCCATTTCCTCAAGGCATGCACTATGGCTTCCAACTCCAATTCATGAGTGGCATAGTTTCTTTCATGATCCTTCAACTTCCTTGATTCATAACATATAACAAACCTATTTTGACTGAGGACTACACCTAGTCCTTCATTACATGCATATGTGCATACAATGAAGTCTCCATTTGGGTCTGCAATCCTTAATATTGGAGCACTTTTCAATAATTGTTTCAAGTGTTGGAAACTCTTTTCGCAATCCAATGTCCACTGAAACTTCACACCCTTTCTTTGCAATGAAGTAATTGGGTGTGCAATCTTTGAGAATCCTTCAATAAATCTTTTGTAGTAGCCTAAAGACCCATGAATGATCTCACCTCTATCACATTCCTCGATGGTGACCATTCTCTAATGGCTTCTATCTTTTCAGGATACACTGCTATCCCATCCTTTGAAATGATATGCCCCAAATAATGAATTTGTTTTTGATAAAATGAGCACTTGCTCAATTTGGCATACAACTGATGCGCCCTTAATACTTACAACATCATCCTCAAATGATGTTCATGATCTTCCTCTGACTTATAATATATAAGAATTTCATCCAAAAAGACAATGACAAACTTGTCTAGATATTCTCGGAAAACACCATTCATTAAGCACATGAAGACAGCTAGTGCATTTGACAACCCAAATAGCACCACTGTGAACTCGTAATGACCATACCTTGTCTCGAAGGTGGTATTGCTGATATATTCCTCTTTAATCCTTACCTGATGGTATCATGATCTGAGATCTATCTTTGAAAATATCTTTGCATCCTTCAATTGATCAAAGAGATCATCAATCCTTGGCAGAGCATACTTGTTCTTAACAGTCACTTTATTCAACTGTCTAAAGTCAATGCACAATCTTAATGTTCCATCCTTATTTTTCAAAAACAAGACTGGGGCACCCCAAGGTGACACACTTGGGCATATATACCCCTTCTTCAAAAGTTCTTCAAGCTGCATTTTTAACTCCTTCAATTTTTATGTACTCATTCTGTAAGGAGTCTTTGACACTGAATCTTCTCCAAGCATTAGATTTATCGAAAAATCAATGTCTCTTTTTGGGGGTAGTCCTTGTACTTCCTTGAACACATCTTCAAATTCTTTCAGGATTGCATAATCTCCCAAATTTAGCACCTTATCTTTAGGTATCTCTTCTATATGAGATGCAAATATTTGACACCCTTTTCTGTAACATTTCTTCAGCTACAATGCTGAAATTTCTCTAAGGGTTATTGTCATGGGAATTCCCTGCACTTTCCTTAGTTTCCCTTCCTCATCCAAGCAAGTAAATTCTTTGTTATGACATTCCAGGAGAGCATGATGTTTTTCAAACCAATCCATCCCAATTAGACAGTCATAGGAACCTAAAGGCAAGATGTTCAAATCTTCCTTGGTGTTCAGTCCATTCATGTCCATGAGGCATGGCTTAACCATCTCATTAACTTTTCTTCTGGCTCCTGTAGCCAGCTGCACCAACCAAGATTTCCCATGCTTGCTTCTTTGAAAATGAAAACTTTCCACCATCTTAGGGTCTATGTAACTATGACTAGCTCCTGAATCAATTAAAATAACAATGGTTTGGTTGTTGATCATACCTTCCATTTCAATCATGTGGGACTGATACTCTACTTGCTTGTTGTCTAGGGCTGCATAGATCCTTGGCATATTTGTTCCCATGTCCTCCATTGTTTCAGCTTGTTGTATATTGTGAACAACCCATCCTTTTTCACTTCTATGAGGACAATATCTGAACCTATGATCTCCTTTACAACCCCAACATTGAATAGGTGGTTGCCTTGGCCTTTGACTCCCTATGTCAATCATTCTGGGTTCTTTAGGTGTTTTTTGTCCCTGTGGATTATTTTTGAAGAATGGTGGCTTAGATCCATTCTTCCTCTAATCCATCTTGAATTTCTTTTTGTCTTCCCAAGCCTTTTGGAAAGATGGTCTTACTTTTTGCTGATCATATAGGGAATTATCTCACCTCATGGTCTCTTCCAATGTCTTGGGTTCATCATATTGTATTTTGTCACTGATGAATGATGGAAATCCACTCAAATACCTTTGAATTTTGACTATCTCGTCCTTGATGAAAGAGACATACTTCAGCAATTCTATAAACCTTCTCTCATATTCATCTATGGTCATACTTCGAAGCTTGAGTTCAAAGAACTCTTTCATTTTCTTGTCATAGTATCTCTTAGTCAAGTATTTATTCTGAAAATACTTCTTGAATTCCCTCCAAGTAACACTTTTCTCTTTAATGTGTTGCACCTGCACAAGATGATCCCACGGCATGGATTCCTTTCCCTTGAGTTGATAGATAGAAATTATACCTTCTGCATGAGAAGAATAATTATGCAATTGAAAATAATTTCTCATGCCCATCAACCATGTTTATGCATCTTCATCCTTCTTGTGCTCACCATCAAATGTAGGAGGTTTTATTTTGTTCATTTCTCCTCATAGCTCATCCACTCCAGACCTCTTATGCCTTCTGATAGGGGATGGACTTGAGCTATTGACTGCTCTTTTATTGGAATGCCTTTGGGAGTGATGGTGGTGTCTGCTAACACTTCTTTCTTTTCTTTTCTCATTCGAAGGCTTGTGACTTCCAGATTTGCTTAAGCCACTCTCCTTGTCCAATTTATTTTCTATTTTGTTCAATCCCTACAATAACTTCATGTTGAAGTCATCCTGCTGCTCCTTGGCTCTCATAAGCCTTTCATTATCAGCCTTATGTCTTTGGACATCCTTCTGCAAATTTTTAATGGTCTCTGCCATATTCATGTTTTCATTCCTTTCTTCTCCATGTCCATTGGAGTTTGTTCCTTCAATGCCCAAATGGACATCCATCCTTCTACTCTCATCTTGCTAACTGTAATTCTCCTGTGCCTCTTCCATTCCTATGGACTCTGCACTGATCTAATCTGATCTAGTTTTTGTTAATTCTCTAAAACGTCCAGCCATCAAAACTTATTAGGCTAGCTAATTCAACAATTCATGAAAAATATGAACCATTTTGGTTCCATATACATCAAAATTATCTATTCTGATTTCCTATTGTTATCACCATGACAATTCTAGATAAGACCCAAGTCTTGAGAACATAGATGCGTGACACCTTCAAAGATACATCTGGGTGAAAGACAGTTTTCCGAAACCACTTTTGCCAAAGTCACGATGTCACATGCTTCAATATGTCAAAACCACTACTCATGGAACGAGCGACGACTAGTCAGATCATCCTATTTCACGCGTTCGGTACTTCATAGTCGTATGATGTCAAATGAACGCTACCGTATAACGAACTCAAAAGATAATCATTTGAAATGGATTAATCGCGCATGGAAACCCAACATATTTGTACATAAGTTTGTCTGTGATTCATGATTGGGACTCTATAAATACCAATCCTCAAGTATGGGGGCATCATCTTATCCATAGAATGAGTAATATTCAAATTTTCTTGACCTTCTGATCTCTATAAAAAAATTTCGGTGTCCACAAAATTGAAGTACATGGACAAAGCTACGTCTAGTAAGATTGGTGCTTCTAGAAACAGGGTAGATTTTCCTTCGAGTAAGGAGCAAAGGATAATCGTGCAAATACTAGCGACTAAGTTTCACACAGAACCTACCACCGACTCTACATTGGAAGCCAGGGTGAATCTCGTTATGAGGGATCTGATCATCAACAGACCAGTAGTTAAGAAGAAACAGAGCAAGCAATAGAAGAAAGAAACCATCGCTGAAATGACTGAAAGTGTTGGACATAATCAACCGGTCTGGTTAGATTCTTTAAAGGAGGAGATCTCTAAGCTGAAATGAGTCCTCGAATAAAAGTACCTTTTAGAAATTTTTGGAACAGAGGGTAGTAGAGGTAAGGGCTCCAGAGACGATAGACATGTTCTTAAACAGTCTCTTTACAATAGGATAATTGCTATCATTCCCTTTTTGTAATTTTTGGATTAATACGATTATATAAATGCATAAGCGGATTTTGGATTGTTTATTACACAATTCTAACTGGTGATGTTATGAATCTTGTTTTCTTTCATAGTATTCTTTTCTTGTAAGCTTATATTTCACTTTCATCTGTCTACATCGGAGGAATATAAAACTCAAAATTCATTTCTGAGATGCTCTTGGCTTAGAAATTTAGGCTATATTTATTTCTTCTCAAACCAATTATGAATTCATTTTAAATAGTGCTCTGATGTGGTTGTGTGTTTCTTTTTCCTCTAATACCATGCAAATTTTCTATTAAGCTCAGACTCATCGCCTTCCAAACGACTTCGCGCACACAAAAATTCAACCAGTACACCCATATTTATCGTGCACAACAACACCACAAGGTAAATCGTGCTTCCACACACCTATATCCACTATCCATTTCTTCTCCGTTGCACCAATAACTTGCACGCACTACTTTTGCGTTGCATGCCAATATCCACTGCACATAGTTTTGGTATCACGCACTGATATTCCACATGCATTTCTCCCTATTGCACCATGCTGAACTTCAATATGCCCCACCGTGCATAATAATCTATGTGCATCATTGACTACACTGTCACGAGACAACTTATACTCATATTGTGCGTGCACCAACCTAACTCCTATGTGTTTTTCAATACTGCGCTCACCGTGAAATGAAAAATTTAGTGCACGCATACGCACACAATACTCTTCCCTGCAGTGCCACAATTTACCGCACGCACCTGCACACCAACATTTTCCATGCGGTGCCAAAATTTACCGCGCGCACCTGCACACCAACATTTTCCATGGATGCTCTATGACTTGAAATTTGATCACTTCGAAATTAATCTTTTGTGAATATTCGCTTCAAATTAACCTTTCCGGCCCATCCAAGCTCAATTTTGGAACTGAATCTCTAATACCATGTTGTAACATCCTCGACCACCCATGGCTAGGCCATGCTACACGAGGGAACACTTTCATTCTCTCACTGCAGAACATACTGCAACATACCCAGTATTCAACTGAGCTATGCCACATAAATTTTCTCTTCAGTTGCATGCAATTATAACATATACATACAACACTCTTGCGAAAGATTTACATGTAAACGTAAAAAAACAATTACATTCTTTAATATACAATTTCATACTAAAATAATAGTAAAACAAAACATGCAACATATATAGGGAAATACCCATAAACATACATACAGTTATAATCACACATATGATAACCCGTAACATAAGCACGTAAATAATAATGCAACATGCAAATTTATCACACGATTGGTACTTGTCTTAGAAATATTGTCAACAACTGCGTACAGACCATCCATGAACCTCCTAGCCTTAGAATACACTGTTCATCACTCTAAAAAGTGAGTCACCCCCGAGCTGGGACTAAAATCCACCCAGGGTAAAGGGTTTCCTAACCATGCTAAAGGCTCATAGACAACAGGAAAGACTCTGTCTCAAGTTCTCACTCGATTAACAACCTATAGCCTCTCATTCCCCACATTCCTGTCCCACCCAAGGAAGTGTGCCCCTTCTTTGCTCAATAGTCCCTCGGTTGCCTCACTTCCCTTCCAGGGCTTCAACAATAGGTGGGACAAGAAGTCTCAGAGCACCGTAGCTACAGTTTATCACCTTCAGGAAATCAATCCCCAACAATTCTCTCGCTCAGAGAATTTCTCACGGGCCTGAAAACATTCCTCTTCAATTTCCCACGGGCCTGACAATCCGTTTCTTCAATCCCACTCCCAAACTAACTAGGTACACCAACAGGAAATGGTTATGGAAAAAATCTCAAATACTGTGAAATGAATATCTTAAGGATAGTTGACTGTGTGAGTGAAAGGGTCATGGAATCCTTGACTGGATGACTGAATGATCGACGAAATCATGGGAGAGATGATCGTCCGAATGATAGAGAGTTGAATAAATGATCTAAGTCCCCACGATATGTATGGATGTCCCCAACTTGACACTTTTCATGTTGGAAGCTACTTTGGTCCACTTGTCCCCAACTTTAGAACTTAGGATAAAATAATTATCCATACTTTATGTTTTAAGAAATATTAATATAATATTCCTTTTTGGCTTAATCTCTCTAGCTTATCCCTTTCCCTTAACTTTTGGCCCTCCCTTTCCCTAAATGGTGAAGTTTAGTCTCCCATCTCTTTTATTGTGGTCAGTCTGCGCGCAACGATGTATTTTATATTAATCATAACATATAAAAAAATAGGCGCACTGGCCTTTAACATCTAGGCACACTCGCCTAATTCCAAAACATAAGCATCCCAACTTATAATAACTGACTCACCAGCCTATAACACATATCATATACACGAGGTTCACTGACCTCCATACCATGGATGATTTTAAGGATGGAAATTTGTTTGAAAATGTAGAAACCTTGGCGAATCTTACTAATCCTTCATATGCCAACTATAAGTTTTTGGCGATATTTTTGTAAAATTATTCAAATTTATAAGGATTTTATATAGTTTTTATAAAATTTTGGCGATTTTTTAGGTAAAATAATTTTATCCTATAGAATTTAGGTGAATCATTTTTAAAATAGTGAATCTTGTTTTTGTAAAAACCATGGAAAATTAGCCCAAGAGTGAAATTTAGCCCCTAAAATCATCCATGCTCCATACTACGCACACTTTAGTTACTGCGCGCGGTATCTGGGAATGTGCATGCTACATCATTTTGCTGCGCAGTACATGCATGCACTATGCCATGAAAGGTGTATTACAAAATGATGTCAAAAAAACTCACCAACTTAAGTATACTTACATTACATTTACAATTGGGTTTGGCTGAGGGATATTACAACTGCGGTCAAAGAAGCGGTGACTAAAGCAGTTCACTTTGTGTCAGGTTTGGCATAGGAGGAACCAAAGTCAACCGATATGCAAGTAGGGAAGCTCGTCGAAGCGATTCAGTAGCTTCAAGCACAAATAATGGATTTGGAGCTCCAAGTAGTGTTGAGAACTCCGCAAGAAGTGCATGACCAAAGGGAGGAAACTGCCAGGAACGAAGTAGAAATAATTAGGGCACTTGCCTCAGAGTGTAAGAAATTAAGTAATCATAGTGTGTAGACCTAAGAACACCTCGCAGAAGATTTAGAGTTGAGGAAACTAGAAGCAAAGCTCCAGGAGGTGCAAAAGCAATCATCCACCATGCAAACACAGATGAAGCTTCTTACTGCAGTCGAGAGGATGAAAATATCACATGAATAGTGCATAGTCCAACAACATATTACTGCCATCTAGAGCAAAGTCATGAAGGTTACACAGAGATTACAGCTGGTGCAAGACGAAGCCTGCATGATTTTTGAAGAGATTGAAGGACAAGGCTCGTAGCTGGATCAAATGGTTATGAAAGTGGAACAATGCCTGGAAGGGCCTATTACAAAACAAGTGATTTAGGAGTTTTTCGAGTAGGAGCCTTTGGTGAAACAACAAGTCAAGGCAGCTTGAGGCCTTTGAAGCTATGTTGCCCATATCTAAGTGACTCAAGATGAGTCACAGGTCAGTGTTGGGGGCCTGTTGATCCTTGACCAATTTTTGAGAAAACATTGGTCATGTTTGACCACTTTTGGGACTTCGATAGTCTGGTCAAAGATGGAGCACCCAGGTGGAGTAGAGATCGCGAAATATCACGTATTTTGTGAGCTTGTGGACCTAGCAAAGGATTTTAGGGTTTATGTAATAGGTTAAGGGATGTTGGCCCATGGGTTTACCCATGTTTAGGCCTCTTTGTAAATGTATAAATAAGTAGCTAAGCAATGTAAGAAGCATAGTGTGTTTGGATATGTACATAATATGTTAATGTTGGCTTAGTGCAAGAGATTGTAAGTTGCTCAGTGAAACAAGTAGTGAAAGTAGCTATGTTATAAGTAGAAGCTTAGTGCAAGTGATGTAAGAAGTCGATTGATAAGGATTGATTGGCTATGTGCATAGTATGCTGGCTTAGTGCAAGAGGTTGAAAGTTTCTTTGTGCATATAGACTGTGTAAAGTAAGGCTTTGTGCTAGTAAGGAGGTGGTTCTATGCCTTGACCTGATCTCGGGAAGGAGGATCTGGCACGCTACATGCATATATCCTTTCCTCGATGAAGTTGGCTCTGTGGATTTTTTCACAAGAGAAGATGAATGTAAGAAGATTGAAGACTAATAAAGCAGAAGAAGAAGTTGGTGGACATAGCCCCAAAATGGGGTGAACCATGTATATCCTGTGTCTTGATGTGCTTTGTGTGATGTTGTTTATGTGTTTATCTTCTTAGTGTTGTTGTTATAATGTATGATGAATGGATATGATGTTGTTTCTTAGTGCTTAAGGATGAATGAGTGCTAGATTTGAGCTAATGTTATGTGCTTAGTGAATGAAAGTACTTGATCTTTATGGTGACTATGTTGATATTTAATAAGGGTTTTATCTACGATGTGAATGAGATTCAAGAACTAATGCATATTGTTCTTTAAGTGCTCTATTAATTATTGTAATCACAGATCTGTGTCCCATCTTGGTTGTAGACACTTGAGTCCTACAACCCCCCTGCCTCTACCTTGGGTGAGACTTCATTTGCTTCGCAGGTGTTGCCGAAAGGGTCGGTAGTTAGGGTTTTGTTGTTGCGTTATTGAAGCGTTGAACCATGGGCCTGCCCTTGTGCCAACAATTCTCTAATCTTAGTGTATTCAATAATCTCCTTCCAGTGGTTAGACTCCTTCCTTAAGGACCTTCTCTGATACAAATTGTTGGAATATTGAGAGGGGGGGGGGTGAATGAGTATGATCATAATTAGTAATTTTAATCATAATATAAAACCTCCAATGAATATTATGAGCATTCAAAATATCATCAACATCATAAACATCACATAAACACAACACACCCGAATTTTTCGTGGAAACCCAATGTGGGAAAAAACCATGAAAATGTTTTCTTATTGATCAAAGAGTACATTCATTATAAGCACCAACTTCCTATTTCTCTAGCTACAACTGGAAGGATTCTCCAACCCCCTATTTATAGGATGCAACCTAAAGGAATATCCAACTCCCTAATTTTTCATCTCCAACCGAAAGGAGGCTACAACCCCCTTTCATTGCTCCATCCAACTGCCCTGAAATATAGATGTAGACCGATATGTCACTACCTCTATCATTGATAACCTATTGTTGATATGGTCTCTGATATTCCTTTTTTTTCTACTGATATCAATATCTCATCAAGACTACAACCACACACACCTCATATCAAGATCCACAAGAGAATTCTCCAAATCAATTTCTTATGAATCACTGAGACATACATGTTCATGATTTCTTCAGAATACTCACCCTAACACACATAGGAAGAAATACCTTCAATATTGTATATGACCTAAGTTTTATATCCTTGATCTTCACAAATTTTCCTCACAGGCCCTCGACTGTTTGCATTGTCTACTCACGAGTATCCATTATTTTCCTCACTGTATCCCACAAATTTCTGTGCTTTTCCTCCTGAAACATGCAGATATACTCAAGGAATTCCTGTATGAAACCCCTTCTCCATACTCTCAACTCCTGCAAACTTCTTACTTCACTGGACTTCTCTTTCTTTGACTCATTGCCTTAGATCTTCAACCTATATTCTCATAAGTGATTACACATAAGTGATTTGCACTTGACTCCTCTATATGTTTTAAAGAGAAATTTCATAATGACATGCAACTGCCATGCAACTCATGATGGCATGCAACTCACATGAAACTTGTTATCTTTAGTTTACTACTACTTTACTTCGAAATGCAATTTTTTTCAAGGGTTGACATCAATGACAACTAATATTCCAACATCTAAACTTTCGACAATTAATATTTTTCAATAATTAATTAATCCCTGCAATCTTTTTCGATAATTAATAATTAATCCCCGTAATAATTAATATTTCAACAATTAATTAATTAATCTTTCAGTAGTAGTATCATTGGAAACATATTCGTATTAAGCATTAAGCATCTAATACGTGTGTAATAAACAAAATAAACCAATACATAATGACAACAAACACATCAGAACATAGGAATTTAACGTGGTTCACCCCAAATTGGGCTACGCCCACAATGACTGGATTCTTATATTATTCATAAATCTTCAATTCTTACAACAGGTGCACACTTCACTCATACAATAGTCTTTAGTTAAAACCCAAACTTTCCCAAGTCGTTCTATGATGCAGTACCCACATACTTCTCGACTGATATTCAATTTAGCTCATACTCATTCGATCATATTATCAATATATTCTCACTCCATTCATTACACATCAAACTAAAAAAGAGTTACTCAACCAAGAAAAAACTCTACCCAAAAAACCCATTACATATTTATAGCATTAAATTAGGGCTTAGCCCATTAGAAACTGGAAAATTTGTCCCAAAATTCCTACCTAACTTCCGCCTTCCATGCACTAACTTCTGAAAATGTTATATCTATCCTCTACACGTGTTTCTTATTTGATGACTTGTCGCATGATCCAATCTTGCGCGATTCCAAAAACTTTTCCCAAAATTGACCTGCTCCAATAGCCCCCCAACACTCACGAGTGGCTCGTCCCAAGCCACTTCAGGCCTACTTCTATGTTGCCAAAAAATTCTGAAAATTTTCCCTTGCAATTGTAATATTTTCCCTGCTTGTGTTTCTTGTTACACAATTTCTTCAATCGTCTTTGCAGTAATATGAGTCTTCAAATTTTCTTCACTTTTTTGTACTGCTTGCTTGATGATGTCCTGCATAGAGACTAGTTTTATTTTCACCTGGTATGCTTATTCCTACAATGTTTTGATCTTTTGTGCATTAGCTTATTGATATGCTCTCATCTGGTTCTTCTTTGAGTATAATTTTCTATTTTTGGCCATTTCTATCATCATGTTTTTTGGTGGTAAGGTGCAGATCACTTCCTTAAAAAATTTCTCCATGCCCTATGCAGCCTGTATCTTCTATCCAATTTTCTACAATTTTGTGTCTTCTGTCAGTTGATCCCAAACTCCCATGCTTTCATCATATAGCTTGGTGCACTTTGTTTCTAGACTTCGAATTTTTTCTACAATTGTTGTGGCCATATTCTAACTTTTCTCCCTTTACCTCGGGGGAGTGCTCGGTGTCTGACGTGATTCTAAATTAGTTTGTGTGGAAGCCATGAATGGATTCACTAATCTTTGCGAGTTTTTCTTCTATAGGGGCGTCTTCATCTACAACCAATTATGGAATATGATTGTATACCACTTGTTGCAATCTCTCTATCCTATGTGCAGCCTCATCTCTCTCCATCCTAAGTTGATCACATTCTTCCTGTAACACATCCTTATCTTCAATTTCCTTTGTAAACTCCATCGATGTTGACACTGCATGCACTTGAATTTCTTATGTGATGCTCATCTACAGACTGTGTATTACTTTTCCAGGAATATGGGATAACACCAAGTTAATTTGACTAAGTGTCTTTGCTTGCTCCTTCAACTCTTTCATGGGAAACTCTAAGGCTCCTTCTATGATATTCATTACCCAACACTCTCCTAATGTTGCACATGTCATCAGTGGAAAGCACATTGAGGTGGTCCTAATGAACTTGAGAACACCATTCGACGTGTTTGTGTTGACTTTACCCACCAACTGTGAAGCACACAATGAATATAATAAGGATTACACCTTTGAAACTTTCTATGGTCTTTTAATTAGTGATTAACATAGATTACTTGGAGAAGGTAATCTTGGTGGAAAACAACAGGTCCTATTTCTCTAGAGAAAGGGAAAGATGGATCCCAGGAATAGAGTGCACTCAAATGTTTCTGCATAGAAACATGCATACCATGACTAGGGACCCCAGATACAACCACAACAAAGTTGAAAGAATAAGGAATGTCAGTACTATGGAAAGGATATACATGTGGAGAAAAAATGATATAAGAAGTGAGACGACTTATAGGAGAAGGTTAAATTTCTTGAAGGAGATTTGTTTATTTCTCTCCAACCCATTGATAATTTCACCTTCCAAGTCGGGAATTCTCAGGCCTTTTGTCTCATTTTGCATAGAATGAATGAGTTGTCGATTCTAGGTCCACTCACCATATGGCTAAGGATGACACTTTATTCACGAGATTGAATAAAGATGAGGAGAGTAAAATCTGTGTTGCTGATGATTTTACTTTAGATGTTGTTGTTTAGGGTGATGTTTCTTGTCAACATGGGAAAATTATGAACGTTTATCATGTGCCAAATATCAGTGCCAATCTGTTGTCTATTTCTCAGTTGACACAAACATGTAAGAATGTGGAAATTTGGCTAGTTCGATTCTATGTTCATGATTTTAAGAAAGGTAAATTGATCTCTATTGGTGGGAATCTTGACGCGGCAAATAGTTTGTACATGTTTTGTGACTCAACTTGACCAGAACCTAAACCGACTCCACTTGCTTCTCACACCGATGAGAGAATTTAAATTTTGCATGAACGACTTGGACATCTAAATTTTTGAAGTCTGCAGGCACTGGAAACTCAGAACATGGTTATCAGTTTTCTGAAGGTGTTTCCCCCTGAAGGAGTATGTAAGGGATGCATGTTTGGGAAGAATAATCAGGCACCATTTGAATATGGGAAAGCGTCGTGAGCACACAACCTACTAGAATTAATTCATAATGATGTTTGTTGCATCAATCTACCTTCATTGGCAGGTGCAAGGTACATTTTGACTTTCATTAATTATTTCTCTCGTCACATGGGTATTTTTCCTAAAGAATAAGAATATTATCTTTGAAAAATTCAAGGAATTTTGGGCCCTTACTGAAAATAAATTTGGTCGACCCATCAAATGCTTGAGATTAGAAAATGGTGGTGAGTATGTAAATTGACCCTTTGAAGAATACCTACTTTTATTTGGTATTGATTAGAAGCGGTCGGTTCCTCACACACCTTAGAAGAAAAGATTTGCAGAATGCAAGAATCATAAGCTAGTCAAAATGGATAGATGTATTTTGTAGTATAAAGAACTTCATCCTCACTTCTGGGATGAAGAAGTATACTGTGCAAATTATTTTCTCAATCACATCTTGACTCGAGTTGTTCTTTCCATGACTCTAGTCAAATGATAGTATTTGAAGAATCCTTCCATCGACCACCTATGTGTATTTGGATGTGTTTCCTAGGATCACATTCCAAATGATTTCAGAAATAAGTTGGGTGCAAAGAGTCATTCTTGCATCACGATGGGATACTCTGAAGAGTCGAAATACGATTGTTTAATCCTGTCAAATGAAAAATCATTATCAGAAGTAATGTTTGGTTTGATGAAAATTCTTCTGGAATTAATTTGTTGAATGCATATTTTGCATTACTATAGGATGATCCCTTTGATGTTGTCTTTGAAATTGATCAACTTGTTCCATTATTCAATCCTTTGACTAGATAGTCCAAATTTCTCCCAGTTCTGACTATATTGTTGACCTCTGAGTTGATTAGTCCATCATCCTATGTTTCAAATGGTCCATCGATTGATGAGCCTTCGACTTATGATCAATCTAGTGAATTGAATTGTGGTTCACCTATTTATTTTCTACCATGATGGGATACCAATACAATTGAAGCTATTGGAGCTGATGTCAGAGATTCCTCTTGCATACATCAGACTCGAATTCAAAATAAACATGTCAAAGTTTCCTTGATGACTTGTGTTCTTGAGACCTCATACCTTATTACCTTCTCAGATGTTGAAGGATGACCTTAATGGGAGTAGGCCATGAATATATAAATTTATTCTTTGTCGAAGAATAAAACTTGGGACTTGGATCCCCGACTGCAAGCAAATAACATTATTAATTTTCGATGGGTCTACAAAACCAAATTTACCTTTGAAGGTGTTTTTGAGAAACATAAATCATGCATATTCATGAAGGGATTTTATCAACAAGAAGGCATCAACTACACTGAAACCTTTTCCCCCATTTCAATGATGAACTCTTTTCAACTGGTTTTTTCCCTTTCTGCTTGTTTTGAATGGAAAATCCATCAAATGTATGTTAAGAGTGCCTTTCTTCATGGAGACCTATCTGAATATTTTTTCTTTTAATAGCCACCTGGATTTGTGACAGATTAGAATCTAGTTTTTCAACTCAAGAAGTCACCTTATATTTTGAGGTAGGCTCCCCAACCTTGGTATGCTAAGATCGATAATTTCTTCCTTCGACTTGGATTCTGTTGGAATACTGAGAGGGGGCGAGTGATTCAATATGAGCACAATTAGTACTTTTAATCACAATATAAAACCTCCAATGACTATTATGAGTATTCAAAATATTGTTGAAACCATAAACATCACATAAACACAATACACCAGAATTTTACGTGGAAACCCAATGCGGGAAAAAACCACAGAATGATTTTCTTATTGATCAAAGAGTACATTCATTGGAAGCACCAAATTCCTATTTCTCTAGCTACAACTAGAAGGAGGATCCAACCCCCTATTTACAGGATGCAACCTAAAGGAATCTCCAATTCCTTGATTTTCTAACTCCAATCGAAAGGAGGCTACAACCCCCTTTCCTTGCCCCGTCCAACCACCCTGAAATATAGATGTAGACCAATATGTCACTGCCTCTTTCACTGATAACCTATTGATGATGTTGTCTCTGATATTATTGTTGCTTCTATTGATATCAATATCTCATCAACAATGTAACCACACACACCTCATACCAAGATCCACAAGACAATTCTCCAAATAAATTTCTTATGAATCACTGAGACATACATGTTCCCAATTTATTCAGAATACTCACCCTAACACACACAAGAAGACATACCTTCAATCCTGTAGTTTAACTTAGTTGTAGATCCCCGATATTCAAAAATTTTCCTCACAGGCACGTGATTGTATGGATTGTCTGCTCGTGGGTATCCACGCTTTACCTCATTGCATCCCACATATGTCTGTGATTTTCCTCCTGAAACCTGTGGATATACTCAAGGAATTATTGTATGAAACCCCTTATCCATACTCTCAACTCCTGCAAACTTCTTACTTCACTGGACTTCTCTTTCTTTGACTCACTACCTGTTGGCAACCATTTTTCATTTTTATCTTTTCCTTACAAGCTACCTACACAAGGGTTTTGAACCCTCAATACCCGTCGCAATTCTTTAAAAACAAAATGACACTATTATCTTGTGCGTTCACACACCTGCCTTTCATTTTCATTTTCACGACTGCAAGCGTGAAAACCTTGAATTGGAAGTCATGTCGATGGCATTAAAATCATCTTTGGATTGTTACAAATACTCTTGTTCATGTGGTCATTTTAACTCAATAATGGTCATACATGTGTCAAAACACCAAACCTTTATTCACTTTGCATTTTTTGTTGATATGGTTTCAATTTATAGATTCGCCATGCAATGATTTTTGGTGTCTTTGATTAAATCCTTGGTGCAATGGTTTCATAGAATGCATAAATTTTATGATCAAATCTTTGGTGCTATATTCGAAATGTTGTTTTGTTTTAAATCATACAAATGCTATTGTTTGTTCAAACATTCTGATCGACTTGTCATGGTTTTCAATGGTTGTTTGTTTGGCATGTCATTTACATTGTTTTTGACACACACCAAAAGTGATTTGAATTACCAAGGCACTGTTGATTGTACATGTCAAAATGAATGTTTCGCATGGTTTCTATTCATTCCACCACCCTCGCATGCATAGGAATTAACATCTTCCTTGCATCTCGGGCTACCTCTGCTTGTTTTGGGAAAACCTGCGGGCAATTGGTCCTGTGTCTACCCAGTCCAACCCCCTCACCGTTTACCCTGTTGACTGCGTGTTCTCTCCTATGGCTCCTATAGTGCGCGTAGAACCCAATGGCATCCAAACACTGCTATTGTTTGATAATGCTCATGCAGACCTGGAGAGTAATGGCTGGTTAGTTTTCATCCAAAAATTTGAGGGTTTCAACCTCGCAGTTGCTCAACAATTTTCCCTCACATTCGATGGATGCAGGGCTAAAGTTGGGGACATCCAACTTGAATTGAACGAAGAAGTCCTCAGCTCAGCCACGGGTTTGCCAGCCAAGGGGCAGAGATGGTTTATTAATTCGAAGGTGGATGAAGTGCCATGGACGCTCCTGTTTACCTCAAGAAAAAATATCAGTTGTGATAAAGGTATGCCAGTCACAACCCTTAAGTCTAGGTGGCATGATTTGTTGACCATTATTAAGCAATTCATTACTTGCGAAGGTAGATATGGTTTAGTATTTCTTTACCATCTCCGGCTACCTATGAATTTCATAGATTTCCCTTTGAATATGCCTCACTAACTCCTACGCAGTCTGTATAAAATGGATAAATGATTTAAGAGGGAGAAGGCTGAATCCAACCTCTTCCATCACTGTTTGATTAAAATCGTTATTGTTCATCATTTGAGGTTGAGTGGTGACTGTTAGGAAGTTTTCTTATTGAGGAATGGCTTTGACACTCCTGAATGTGGTCAAGTGGACAAGACCATGGTCACTGAAAACCTTGTTGGGCCTGTCATGCCACCTCCTACACTTTTACCTGCTGTCGAACCCTCGACCTACCCCAACGATGACCTACCCGACACCATGCCTAACTCATGTTTAAAAGACATTTCTAATCCTGTTAAGAGGCCCGCAAGAAAAAAAGGCAAAGGTAATAACAATGTCAATAGCAAGGGTAAGAAGGTTGCACGCTGGGTATCTAGGTGTGCTCGTAATAAGCCCAAACAAAACACAGACCAGAAGCCTATTGTTTTGAGTGAAGATTTGGACTCTGAGATTGAGCGATTTCTGACCGAGGAGTACCCATACTCTCACGGCCTTTGTTCTGTCAAACCCTACGACTACGTATCCAATCTCCCGCCATGCCTTAAGTATGACCCTAACTTCCCCGGGATCAAGTTTGAAAGTGGAACCCCTGGTAATTTAAAAGATTCCTCACCTGTAGTGACTCGGCCCGATCAACCACAGTGCATTGAATGCAACTCTTGGCTCGAATGATACTATACAGATGTCCCTCTGTTGCAATCCTGAATTAAGTCTTTGGAGGATTGGGTGACTGTGTTGTCTAAGGAAAATGATAGACTGCAAGCTAACGATAAGAGGCAAAAGACCACAGGCTCTATCATGTTCAAAAATGTTGAGGCAACCACTGCCATTGTTAATTCGAAGTTAGCTTGACCGAATCGTATCCCTACAGCCAAGGTATGATATTTCAACAATGATTCTAGAATGATTTCGTTTGTTTTGAATTATCATAAATGATTGTGTTTGCGTTGAATTAGTACAAAAGATTTGTTTGATAAATTGAATATAGTTCTGTTTTGATTGAATTGATTCAATATGATTTCGTTTGTTTTGAATTGGCATAAAAGATTTGGTTTGTTTTAGCAAGAATGATTTGCTTGTTTTGAACTAGTAATAAAGGATCTGTTTGATTCACGGCATACATTTTTGTTACCATTTTGATTAATTTAAAACGATTTTGTTTGTAAATATGACCAGCTACAGAATCGTGAGATTCTGTAGCTAGTCATAAAATTTGGATTTTTGTTGATTTTACAACTAAACACTATCTAAAATTGTTTATTCTTGTCCATCTACAGGTACACACGAATTTCAATGGGAATTGGATCTGATGTGGCAGTTTAGAACATGCTTTTTGTTACATAGTTTTGGTTTAGGTTGTTAGTCTTAGTTAGAAATAGAGATTTGGGAGATTGTTCCCATATCTTTTGCAAACAATTTTGATGATTTCCATAGGGAATGTTTCACCCTGTGGCCTTTATATACTTATTATTTTTTGTAAACAATCCATCACTGTTGGGAGAATAGAGACTATGGGATGATGATTATACAGACTCAAATAGAAGTGGATTTGTTGTACGGCCTTAGCTTCAATTTATCTTACTTTTGTTCAAGTTTCTGTGCATTTTAATTTGTAATCAAATTATTGACTACTTTAGATATCAAGATTTGTTACAGGTTGATGTGTTATGAATTAAGTTTTATCCATATTTGATGTATCTTATATTACTTACAATAATTACCTTGTTTTAATTTAATGAATAGAAGGTTTATCTTCTCTGTTAAATGAACAATTATGTACAAATCTTCGCACTGGGATTTATCTAAATGTGATGATCTGTAAACTATAAAATTGTTGTTTCTATATCTCTTGTTTGTTCTGTCATTCGTATTCAAGAGCGTCGCTGCTTCCTGTTTACAAGAATCTTTTTGGAAAATCTGGTGCGGGTTTCTCCCATCAAACAACTAAATCGAGTACTGTGAACAGGACAAATAGGAAGCACTACTTCAGGACAGTTTGTTATTTGCAATTTAATAGTTAATTAATTTGAGAATTCTCTGTAGTTTAGATAGATATATAGTACATATTATTATCTTCTTTGCTTAGTTAGATAGTTGTTGTTTATTTCTTTTTCATAAAAATTATAAAAATCCAAAAACAATAGCTTCGCTGTCATAAGACAATTTACAAATGATTTTGCAAATTTTGATCAAAATTTGTATTATGTAAATACTGTACATATATAATTGAGATTTAATTGTATTGATAGCTGAACATTTAATAAGTAGAATTATTGTTTTATAATATTAGTTAGTAAACTGT
>ML808204.1:163269-181863 GCA_009831015.1 Picea engelmannii | reverse complement strand
ACTTGATGTTGGCATAGTTCTTGAGGCACATCTTGGTGATATTGGCATAATGGTTGAGGTTTGTGCATGCTTGACACATGGTATGGTACAAGTGTTGATGGTTGATGTTAATGATTGATGTGCATGGTTGGCACATGGTATGGTACATGTGTTGATGATGTAGTCTTGGTGCATGGTTGATGAATGTGTTATGGTACATGGTTGATGGTACAGGTTGAGGTATAGGTTGATGCATGGGATAGGTTGGTACTTGGTTGAGACACATATCTTATGATGGTATGTGGTGATATTGGTACATGATTTGTAGAGGCATGTGTTGGTGATGTTGAGCATATGGTTTGAGATATGATTTTGGTGATATTGGCATGAGTTGCATGTGAAATAGAGTGGATCTAGTATCGTGGATGAGGCAATGATTGATTGGACAAGTTGGATATAATGTTATGTTACAGATTGATGTGAAAATGGAAATGGAAGTGACAGTGGAAGTGATTGTGGTAGTGACAGTTGGTCTACACTTATATTTTAAGGAAACATTATGGGAAAAGGAAAGGGGGTTGTAGCCTCCTTCTGGTTGGAACCAGAGAATCAGGGAGTTGGAACTTCCTTCAGGTTGGAGCCTAAGAAATATGTGGTTGTAGCCACCTTCCAGTTGGAGCCAGAGAACCCAACAGGGTGTACCCTCCTTCTGTTATGAGCGAGAGAATTCAGGGAGTGGTAGATTTCTTCAGGTTGGAGCCTGCAAATAGGGAATTGTAGCCTCCTTCCAGTTTCAACAGGATAATTGAGAATTTTGTGCTTCTTATGAATGAATTATATATATATATATATATATATATATATATATATATAAGAAATCATTCCATGGTTTTCTCCAGTTTGGGTTTCCACGTAAATACTAGTGTACTATGTTCTTGATGTGATTACATGATTATGATATATATAATGAATGCAATCATAGATGATACATTGATGATAAAATGTTGAACATTGTTGATAAAGTGAAAGAATATATATTGTGGTTAAAAGTGGTATAAAGTGATCATAGTGATTCAACCCCCATCTCAGTATTCCAACAATTGGTATAAGAATGAGGTTCCTCCAGGAAACAATTTAACCACTAGAAGGAAGATCATGGAGAGAAACAATTTGTATAAGAATGAAATACCATAGTTTGATGGAAAGAACTATGCATTCTGGAGAAGAAGGATGAAAAAATATGTACAAGCACAAGGATTTGATGTTTGGAAATAGGTAGTAGAAGGATACAAAGATCCTTCCACTCTTCCAACAAATAACGATGGAAATAAACTTAGTCAAAACAATTCAAGGGATACAAATGCCATCCTACACGGTTTAGTTGATTTAGTATATGTCAAGTTTAGGCATTGTGATTCCAAAAAGGATATATGGGAAACACTTCAAAATCTTTATGAAGGGGATGCCAAATTCAAAGGAGACAAGCATCAAACTTATGGAGGTCAATTTGAACAACTGAAGATGAAAGAAGAGGAAGATATTGCAACCTACTTTATATGAGTTGATGAAATAGTGAATTCTATTAAAGGTTTGGGAGAAGAAATGAAAGAACCAATCATTTTTTAAAAGGTACCAAGGTCTCTACCAATGATATTTTATCCAAATATTTCATCCCTAGAAGAAAAAGAAGACCTGGATATGATAATCATGGATGAACTACATGGAATATTTACAGCTTATGAAATGAGGATATTACACAAAAATCCATCCACAAAAGAAGCAACTTTTAAAGCATACAAAATGTTAGGGACCTAACCTCCCTAACCCATCATGTAGGTAGAATAATATATTTTCCATGTAATAAAGGGAAATATTAATAAGGCCTAGTAATAACGAAGAATAAGTCAAATGTAAGAAGACCTAATAGAAGCTTCTGCTTCTAGAAGATATTCCTCTACATAATTCTTTTGATAGATATATTTAGTATAAACATGAGTCAAGGGCATGATAAGTCTTGTCTTGAGAATTATTGTAATAGAGCTCTTCTCTGCCGGAGATTTCCCCCTCAAAGAGGCAAGTGAACATTGTTTCCTATCAATAAAGGTATTATTTTGGTGCATGGTTTCATCTATTGTGTTGTTCCGTTGTTATTCTCTGCAATATTTCTGTTCTCAGCTATTATAATAGATCTTGTACCTTACAAGTGGTATTCGAGCACTTTCCTTGACAAAAAATTGTGGGTTCTTTTTTTTCAGGGTAGAGACGTATTTCGACATCTTAAAGCTACAAAGATTTATTATTCAACATATAAATTTGTGGTCATGGAAGCATACACACATGAAATAAAAGTAGTACTTACATGCATATTGTTGGCCACCCTTGTAACCCTTGTTGGTACCCCTTCGAGTAGTAGAGAATCATAAACCACCTATATATAGATCGACCTAGATTCCTAAAAACCTTTGTAGATAAACTAATCGATTGCCTGACTGCTATAGTTCCACTGAGAATAAGACTCAATAATATACTCTCTATTACTTGGGTAGTCGGGTAGTATGACTAAGGGCACAATCTAGACTCCTTAGTTGGTGCCTTGAGATATTGGGTCGAGTACTACTGTTGGACCCCGCACAGATATTAGAGAGCTATAGAACATGGAAAACCCTTGTATGTAGGAACCTTGAATACCCTAACCTTTGGTATGGAAACAAAAACATAACATACATGATCTATTGTCACACAACTTCACCCATGCATTCTGGTTGCAAAATTACTACACATTTTTTCCTGTTAATAATTTGGGCCTTTCAATACTGTAGTATTATTCAGATCGGAGTATAAATTCATAGGAGTAAAAAAAAATGCTACTTGCACCATTATTTGAGCCATATCCCATTGGATTCCTCTCTTTCCCCTGATTTCAATCATACCTATCATTTTTAAACAATTTTTTTTCCATGGACCCGATCCCCTTCTGACCCCCTTATTTTGGACTTACCCCAATGGATTCCCCTTGTTTCCTTGAATGTCATGATACCCTTCACCCATAACCCATTTTATGTGTGGTCCCACCCATCCCTTTTCCCCCTTCATCATGGCCCACACTCGTAGCCAAGACCTTGAAGCCCACTTCAATTCCTTGTCATCTGATTTTGTAGCGACCCAACAGGAAGTCCGACAACTTAGTGCCAATATTAAAACCATCAATAAAAACATGCATTCCACCATAGTTTCCAAAATGGAAACATTGAAACAAGACCTCTCTATTCAAATTGAATCCTTCACTGACCATATCTATGCCAATATGAATATCATTGGAGACCTTACCTCCTTTGACCCACCTTTGCACCCTGAAGGTGAAACTTCATCCAATGCCTAGGATTTTTGGCCCCATCACTTTCAATGTGAGCTGTGCCTTCCACGCATGGATGTGATTTTTTTTTATGGATCGAATCCCACCAGATGGGTAACTCAAATGGAACACTATTTCTCTTTGTACGACATTACAAATAAATTGGCCAAACTTCGGTATGGTGTTATCCATCTAGATCAAGAACGTTGGCAATGGAGAAAATATTCCCACCAAGGGTATGTGGCTTGGACACAATTTATTGCAAGATAATTATGAACACTTTGACACTGACACCCACCATTTAGGTCGTTTGACAAAGTTGAAACAATATGGAACAATGGGAAACTTTATAGCTTCTTTTGAGTGATTGGATTTCAGCACGGAGGGCATGTATGCTTTTTTTTTTTGAGAATGATTTATCAATGGCCTCAAAGAGGATATACATTCCCACGTCCTCATGGTTCACCCCCAGAGTTGGGTGGAAGCTACCAAAATAGATAAGGAAGAACAACATGTTGTCTCTTCTCAAACCTGAAAACCCTCGTTTATTCCTCACCCTAAACCAGTCACTCCCACTACTCCTTCCACTCCACTAAAGATTCAAAAATTGGCCCGAGAAGAAATGGATGAATTCTAACTCAAGGGAATTTGTTATAATTGTGATGAAAAATATTTTCTTGGGCACAAGTGTAAGAAAAAAAATATTTTTATGACCATCTCTGAGGAGGTTTCTAAAGAAAAGGTCGAAGCTCCCCTTGTGGATAAGTCACTTGAACTCACTGACTTGACTCCACCCTAAGACCCCCTGGAAGTTGAACCTGTCATTTCCAAGAATTATCTCACTATCTTCTCTGCTCCCCAAACCATTAAGATCACTGGTTACATTAAGCATCAGAAGGTAATCATCCTCGTTGATAGTGGAAACAACCATAATTTTATTCATCGCCGCATTTCCCAAGAAACTAATTGTTATATCCGAGCAGTCAATAAATTTCAAATTGTGATTGCCAATGGTGGGTCCATGAAATGTGGGGGGTTTTGTGAAGATGTGTGTCTTCAAATTGATTAGTACCACATTAAATCTCATATTTTTTCTATCAACATGGGTGGTTGTGACATTGTCCTAGGTGCCAATGGTTAAGGAATATATGTCCCATTCTCATGGATTTTAAGGAATTAACCATGCAATTCAACCATGAGGTCCAATAGTATAAGTTTCAAGGAATGATAGTAGGTTTCCCTGAGATCATCAGTTCCCATCACATGGAAAAGCTCCTAAAAAAAGGTCATTCCAACATTATTTCACAAATCCATTCTGTTCATGCCACTGAGACACCCTTTATGCCTCCTAACCTCCAATTCGTCCGCTCCAAACATCAAATTATTTTTCCACTACTTAGGGAATTTATCCTCCCCATGGTGTTCATGATCATTCCATTCCCCTTGTACCCGACATCCTTCCTCCTAATGTTTGTCCCTATCATCAGCCCTTTCCTAGAAAAATGAAATTGAGAAAATTGTTCAAGAATTGATTTCCACAGGTGTTATACGTCCTAGTACTAGCCCCTATTATTCTGTTGTGGTCATCGTACTTAAGAAATAAGGTCCTTGGCGCATTTTTCCTGACTTTCGCTCCCTAAAACAACTCACCATCAAAGAAAAATTTCTCATTCATGTCGTTGATGATCTCTTGGATGAATTAAGTGGTTTCCAATTATTTACTAAACTTGATCTTCATTTTGGCTACCACCAGATACATATGAAAGAGGCAGAAATTCCTAAGACCACATTTCAAACTCACGAGGGCCACTATGAGTTCTTGGTCATGCCCTTTGGCTTGTGTAATTCTCCCTTCACTTTATAAAGCCTCATGAATAATGTCTTCTATCCTTTTCTCCGTCATTTTGTCTTAGTTTTCTTCGATTATATTCTCATCTATAGTAAAACCTAGATATACCATCTTTATCATGTGGATCAAGTTCTTCATCTACACTCTCAGCATCAATTTTTTCTCAAACAATCTAAATGTTCTTTTGGAGCTTCAAAATTCAAGTGTTTGGGTCATATTGTTGGAAAGGAGGGTGCCAGGGTAGATACTAAGAAGATCGAAGCTATGAAGGATTGGCCTCGCCCTAAGAATCTAAAAATTTTACTTGGTTTTCTAGGTTTAACATGATATTATCTCAAGTTTGTTAAGAATTATGGAAATATTGTGACGCCTCTCACTACTCTTCTTAAAAATAATTCTTTCACTTGGACTCCAACAACTGATCATTCCTTTCAAGCCTTGAAGGTGACTATGTGCACCACTCCGGTCTTGGCCCTTCCTGAATTCACAAAGACCTTTGTCCTAGAATGTGATGCTTTCGGGAGACGATTTGGAGAAATCCTTATGCAACATGGCCAACCTCTAGCCTTTACCAACAAACAACTTTCAGAGTGACATTTGGGCCAATCAATCTATGAAAAAGAAAGGTTGGCTATTCTGCATGTAGTGGATCTCTGATGCCCTTATCTATTGGGGTAATTCTTCCAAATTAAGATAGATCACCAGAGGCTCAAGTATTTTCCGGAGAAACAAAAATGGGTGACTAATCTCTTTGGATATGATTATGAGATCATTTATGAGAAAGGAAAAGACAATGTGGTTGTTGATTCTCTTTCAAGAAAATATGAATATGAAGGGTCCCTTTTTTCCCTCTCCATTGTACCAGATTGGCTCCAAGATATTCACTAGGAATGGCTGCAAGTTCCCAAAATTTTGAGTCTGATCCAACTTGCATACCTGATCTTTTCAGATAGTCTTATCATGTTTCAGGTTCTTCCTCCAGTGGAGTCTTTGAATTGGAACTGATCTGGAGCTGATTGGAGTCACCAGGTAGATGATTCATCCTTCTTGTGTCTGATCACTGTCCACCATTAGTAATTAGATCTAGAACTTGATGTGATTTCCGAGGAACATCCCTAGTATGGTCGCCACTATGTTAGCACTCTTTAATTTTCCCAAGGTTGAGGAGGCAATCATTGAGGTAACATCAAACCACTTTGGAGTCCTGGATCTAGCCCTCCAAGAATCAGAGAGGGATCTCTTTGTCTGATCTAGCTTTGTTTGTGATATATTTTAGGCTAGTTATTACTGTACAAAGGTTTATTATAAATTGGTTGGATGGAACAGGAAGGGAAGACCATTGGGCTATGGAGTCACAGTTTAGAATGGATGAAAACCATGTCATGACAATCTAATATTGTAGGGAAAGGTAGGAAAATCCACAGGATCTTCAAGATTTAATGCATTGAAGAGATGAAAAAGTATAGAAATTAGATAAAAAATAGAGCAATCAAGAATTCTGTTTTCAATCTTCAGTGGAAAAACACAAAACTTATTCCAAGTTAGTGATAGAGGGTGCATTTAAACCAATTCTGTCCTTTTGTCTCCTTAAAATAATTCATAATGTAGAAAACAATTTTGATAACAGAGAGAACAAATTAATAGAGAATATAAACTTCACTAATGGAATTTGTCACAAGAATCCTGAAATGGTCACATTGTATAATTGGAAATCTCATCCATGGAGGCTTTGTGAGTTGTTTTACAAAAAATGAATCACGGTCCCCAAATGATAAACCATTTTACATTTGAATTATTAAAATATATAGAACAAAATATCCCCTACGATCAGGAGGTCAAAATCAACGTCCTGACCAAAAATACGAACAAATCCCTAAAAAATTTGAATTGTCTGCCATGAAAGGTGGGCCGAACTGCTGAAAATAGGGGTAAAATAAGACATTCGTATCTCCCAAAATATATAATATGTGTGAGAAATGAAATAGGTTATTGTATATCATTCCATCCTGAGAAAAAATCTCTTTCTATTTTCCCAAATTCATTTCCATATCGCCAAACCAACTACAGCAAAAACATGACAAAATCGAGAAAACTGGAAACCTGAAAAATGGGGCTCAGAGATGGATTCGATTATCCCAATTGTTGACACCTGTGAAACAATTGAGAGAGGTTTTTGTTCTTCATCCCGTTAAAGATAAAAATTTCTCTCGGTTTTTCAAAATTCCTTTTGGTTTGACCGGAAACACTCTTGGAAGTGGATTGGTAAAACTGGCGAAAAGCGGTTTTAATTTTGGGGAAAACGGTTTTGGAGGGGGGAGAGTGGTTTTTGGACCCCCCCTGGGGTGGTAAGTGGTATTAGGAGGGGGGGGGGTCCGATTTCACCTGATGGTGACAAATTTCCTCAGTGGTTTTTCATATTGAACCCCCCCCGGGGGGGGGTCTGATGTAATTCACGTGCGTTTAAAATTATTTTGGGATATGTGCATAAGGTGCTCTTTTGTTTTTATTGTTTATCACGTGTTTTCATTTATTCATGTTTTGTTTTATGTTTTTTTTGTTTTAATTTTTATTTATTATTTCGTTTTACATGTTTTTATTGTTTATTGTTTTAATTTTATTAAAGTTTGTCTTATTATTATTTAACATTTGTTTTATTAATGTTTAAAGTTTTATTTTTAATGTTTCTTTTTTTCTTGTTTTTATTTTATAATTTTTATTGGGTTATTATAATTTGTTTTTGAAATGTTTTTTAATTATTTAAATTTTTTATAAGTTTTTTGTTTATTGATTATTTATTAATTATTCATTTAAAATTAATCATTAGTGCACTAATCTAACTTATAACCTAATCAAACTAACCTAATTACTAATTATTAATTAATCTTAGATATTATTTTCGGGATTAACTGCATAGTGTAAGTCAGTTGTGACTAATACTCATGGATATGGGTCATAGATTAATGACTTACACTACGCAGTTAATCCCGAAAATAATATCTAATATCTTTCACTGTGGAAGCCCCTATATGCTTAAATAATAAGAGTGAAGGGAGCTCTAACTGGGTAGTTCATAAGGCACAATACTTGCTACGGTTTTGCAAATGGGGTAGAAAGCTAAGTGGTATTGATTGTGGGGAAAAATCAATAGTTAAGCGTGCTTGAGCCAGAGGCGTCTTGGGATGGGTGACCACCTGGGAAGTCCTGGTTATCGAGTGCAAGCCCCATAAGTGATGATTGATTCTATGCGATTCATTTCGTTGGTTTCAATCCCATTTCTTCACCCCTGTGAGCATCATCCGACGTAATCAGTGCTAAGTGGACTATCCAAATCATGAAAATTATTAGTCAGTTGTGACTAATACTCATGGATATGGGTCATAGATTAATGACTTACACTACGCAGTTAATCCTGAAAATAATATCTAATATCTTGCATTGTGGACACCCCTATATGCTTAAATAATAAGAGTGAAGGGAGCTCTAACTTGGTAGTTCATAAGGCACAATACTTGCTAAGGTTTTGCAAATGGGGTAGCAAGCTAAGTGGGCTTGATTGTGGGGGAAAATCCACAGTTAAGTGCGCTTGAGCCAGAGGTGTCTTGGGATGGGTGACCACCTGGGAAGTCCTGGTTACCGAGTGCAAGCCCCAGAAGTGATGATTGATGCTATGCGATTCATTTCATTGGTTTCAATCCCATTTCTTCACCCCTGTGAGCATCACCCGATGCAATGAGTGCTAAGTGGACTATCCAAATCATGAGAATTATTAGTCAGTTGCGACTAATACTCATGGATATGGGTCATAGATTAATGACTTACACTATGCAGTTAATCCCGAAAATAATATCTAATATCTTGCACTGTGGAAGCCCCTATATGCTTATTAATTAATCTTTATTATGCTAATTAGTATTAAAAATGTCTCTAAACATTTATTACTAACCTAATGTTTTTTATCCTAAGCTTGTTTATGCATGTAGGGACAAAAATGATGGAGTGATGAAAAAATGGAGGGCGAGGGCATGAAGGGTTCGACAACGTGATGAAGGATCAAGCGAAAAGGATGGAGGGGGAAATGAAATCAACCGAGCCCGGAAAGGAAGATGTCTTCATCATAGGAGCAACACCAAATAGAAAGCTGAAGAATCAAGTTACCTATGATTATAGGACCCCAACAAGGGTCAAATGTTTTTTTTTTTTTTGTTTTTTTCTGGGATGGTATGAAATAGGAAGTTCACACTTTTGTGGTGGAAGGTGATGTCTTCCAATGCAACAAGGGAGAAACAATCAAATCCCCAGGCACACTACAACCGCTTCCGATCCCATCCGTTGTTTGGAGGGATATCTCTATGGATTTCATTGTTGGATTACCTAAATCGAGCAATAAGTCATTCATCATGGTGGTAGTTGATTTTCTTTCCATGTATGCTCAGTTCTATGCTCTTCAACACCCATTCAATGCCTCCACTGTGGGTCAAATTTTCATGGATCGGATCTTCAAGCTTCATGGCATGCCTCATTCTATTGTTTCTCATAGAGATCCTACTTTCACCAACAATTTTTGGAAAGAAACATTAAGGCTACAAGGAACATAATTGCATCTCGTCACCTCCTATCATCCCCAGAATGATGGTCAAATTGAAGTTGTCAAGAAGTGTTTGGAAACATATTTGAGGTGTTTTTCATCTGAATGGAAAAATCAACGGGCTCAATGGTTACCCCTAGCTGAATGGTGGTACAACACTTCTCACCATACAAATACTCGCATGACTCCTCCTGAAGAAATACATGGACAAAATCCACTTTCATTTCTATCATACATGCATGTCATTTGACACAGTGAATATGCTACCACCACCTCTTCGCGCCCTCCTACTCATAGGATCGTTCAATTCCTCATACGAGATGAATTAGCTCATTCGATTCCTTGCTGGAATCTTTGATGAAAACCCGATCCACAGGTCATTTCTCATTTCTCTGTCACAGCCTCTGCACGCGCCTGTGACCCTTTCCTAATCTTGTTTCAAGTTTTGGGGTTTTGTGATCCCCGACATCAAGAGTTCCTGTCCAATTGAACTCGCGAACTCTGATTCTCCGATGTTCCCCCTTACAGCCTTAGCCCCTCCTAGCTATGCCTGGTCCATGTGACCGCTTCTCATAAGACCACAACCTTATGTCTTTCGAGATTTGGGGTTTCGCGACTCTTGATGTCACAAACCTCCATCCTCGCAATCTCCCAATCATCGATTCGCCGATACGGAACTTTACGCATTAGCCCTCCTGGCTAAGCTCCTGGCCCATATGACCACTATTCTCCGTGACCGCAGTCTTACCTCTCGTCGGGGTTTTAGACATCGCAATGCCGAAATGCATAAACACCTTGTGCATGGGATCCCCGATATCCCGATCCCCGATTCTCCGACCTGACATCAGCTAGGCCCCACAATAATGGAAGTTTCTCCTTATCAGGATTTTAGACTTCTCAATTCTGAAATGCCCAAACCTCTTGTCATCAGGATTCCTGATATCCCGATGCCCGTAATGCCGGCAGACAACTTCTCCTTTTGGGACTTTTTCTGAAGGCCTCAATCATTTCCATGCGTCCCCTCAAGATGGACGGTCCTGATCGCCTCTCGTGATTTCACGACTTCTGATGTCCCGAACGCCTTGTCCTCAAGACTCGCGAAACACCGAACTCTGATGCGCCGACTTGACCTTTTATCGGGACTTCCCCCAATAGTTTGGATCTCTGCCATGTACCCCCAACTGATGGACGACCCTGATCCAATCTCGTTGTTTCAGATTTTTCAATGCTCCGATGACAAAAACTCTCTGTCAACTCAAAACCCCGGTAGTCGATATACCGACGGGTCTACGGTTTCCACCACATGTCTCCACAAACAGACGGATCACATCTTCCCCGGGACTTTTCCTATAGAAATTCCCAATCTCTTGTCTTCAAGAATCCCGATATGTCGATCGATGAAGTCCCAATATCCTGACACCTATTTTGGGACTCTGTCCTCCACGAATACTAGTGCCCGGATCTTCGAAATGAATGATCGCGTGACATGCGTCCTCCCACAAATCAACAGCTGCGATTCGTTCGTTGTTTTGGGACTTATAAAGCCTCGATCTCTCGACCTCGAGAACTCCGATATCCTGAGTGTTGATATCCTGATGATAGCTCTCGTCGGGACTTTCACCTTGGCTATTCCCGATGGTGAACCACCATGTAACTCATGACAGATCTGACAGTTGTCATATTCTTCACTCTAGATCTGACGGCTCAGATCACCTCTTCTCCTGTGCACTCTTTGGACGTGAAAAAATTTCGACAGTCCAGATCTCTTTTCTCCGTCGATCCGACGGCTGCTGTGCTCTCCTGAGCTTGCGCACTCCTTCTTCCTAGACTTGGAAGGACTCCAAAAGCCAAAGGCCTCAACCTTTGCTCCCTTTCTCCTCTGCGAACTCCTTTGCCTGAGTTCTCGCCGCGTGTATAAAAACACTGACTCCTCCTGAGATTTTACTCTCAAATCCCCAAGGGATTCTTTTGAATTATGTGCTTCTGTAGAGTTTGCACGCACCCACTGTGTTGTCTCTCCTGAGCTTCTCACACGCTCAGACCCCAAAGGGATTTTATTCTTCTTCCTTCTCTCTCATATGGAGAAGTATGGATGCCCTCCTGGCTATCCTTCTGCTCAAGCAAATTTTTGTTGAGTCTGCAGGGTATTCAACAACCCTGTGAAGATCCCTCAGTGGACTCTTCCTCCAAATACCAGAACTCAAAGAATTCTCTTCTCTTCTATGCCTGTCTGCACACTGACTCAAATTCCCTCCTAGTAGAGTATCTTCTCACATAACATCCAAAAATTCTATCTGCTGTGCACTCCTTGCACCTTCTCAATGCCCACTTGGCAGAGCTTCACAGAATCCTCAGTGATTCTGACTTCTCTGAACTCACAACAGAGTTCTTCTCAATGCACCACTGTGCATATGCTCAATGCCCACCTGGCAGAGCTTCACAGAACTCACAACAGAGGTTATGTATGCAACTGTGTCTCTCATACACAACCTTGCCTCCAAGGTATTCAACAACCTTGAGGTCTTCTCCTAAGTTGTTGATTCCAGTTCTTGTGTCACAGCACGTCTTTGTTTGAACCCACAGAATTCAAAAGTGCAACCTCTATGCACGACTATTAGAACCCGCAATGTTCTGTCACACCGTCCTGGTGTGAAGCCTCAAAGACCTTCACTTGAAATCATACACACTTATGCAAATGCAAGCCTACAACATACATTCATATCATAAAATATAACACACCAAGGCATCCACATAATACATAAATACATGCAGGAAAAAAATGCTTCTGTTTATATTAACAAAAATGCCTCTTTACAAAGGTGTTCCTGAGCACGGCCTGTAACAAGGTCTCGGCTCTTCTCTTCTGCTCTCTACTCGCAGACCATCACACAACTAACTACAAAATGAGATACTAAAAATCTCTTTTACCTGAGGGGCTCTTTGAGCTCTTCCCTCCAACCTACCTACCCTATTCAATTACATTGAATGGGATGTCTAGTCCACTATCTAGATCTAGATATCATCCATACAAACATTAATGGTCGATCATATCTACAGCCTGTGCAAAGGCACGACTTCACAACTCACCAGCTTAAACATTTAATTACATTCAATTCAAATCAAAATGAGGACTGCGCCTCTCCCTTCAACGCGCGATTTGAATTCACTGACGTGGCTGGATGGCTGGGTGGATGACGTGGAGAGATGCTCCTGCATCATACTCCTCAGCTGCAAAATTCATGATCTTCTTCTCATGAGCTTCCCATATCTGATGTTGAAATCCTCCTGGATCCCAAATCATCCTCTGGAGTTGTTCATCTGCTCCATCTCCTTGCTGTTGTTGCTGCTGCTGCCTTCGTTCTACTCAGCTTCTCCTTGCTGGAAGTTTCTGCTGACCTCAACATTATCCTTCTGATGTCTTCTATCGCTGCATTCAGCTGCTCCAGTGGCTGGTCCTATTTTTGCAGTCTCCTCAGCTGCAAAATTTTTCTGCAATTGGGCAGATCATCATGATCTCCCATGCCATCCTCTTCATCTTCACCTGTGGCCTCAAGTTGCTACTCTGCTGCATACTTCAGCTCTGCAGTCTCCCTTTGACTGAATGGCTGTTTAGTCACCTTCTCTGACAGCTCAACTTCTGTTATTTCTCTTGCTGGTTCTAGATTGTTCAGCCAATCCTACAACATCTCTAGCTCCATCTCCCATGGAGTGATAAATCTTCCTGCTCGCTCTTTGGCTTCCTTTGCTACTAGCTTCAATGCTGCAGCTTCTTTCTTTTCATCTCCCTGGCCAAAATCATAGAGCCATTCCTCAGAACGCTCATTCTCCTCTTCGTCTGCTTCTTCTTGGGAAGCTTCCAAAGTCTGCTCCAATCCCTCTTCTTTCCTGACAATCACAACTGACTGTTATGCTACTATTGCTACACTTGCAACACAGATTTTTGCCTCCTCTTGGGAAAGTGGTAGGAATACTCCAATTCCCCCAATCATCATAATATTATCCTGATCTTCCTCCTTTTTCAGCTGCACATGCTGATCCAAACTCACCTTTGAGCTCATCTGCTCTGTCAGCTCCTCAGGTTGATTCCAACTCATCTACTCATCCTTGCCCACCTGGAAATATGGGATGCTTATGCTACTTTCCTAGAAGTCTTCAAGATCCCACAACGATCTTATTTCATTGCCCAACTAGCAATGTAAAATTCCTTGGCTGTCCTCATGACAGTCCGTGATATCCCGCAGTGATCTCAACTCGTTTCCCACCTGACAAACTGGAATTTCTTCTCTGCCCTCCTGGAAGTTTTTGAGATCCTCAGCTAATCCCAATTCACTGAGATCTCTCCTAGTCTCTGGTTCACATACCTGAACCATTTCCTCAGGTTTTTCGAGGTTTTCAGCATACCTCAACCATATTTTTAACAACCTACGTTGTCTTCTGACCATCAACTCCCTGACTAGCCATTTTTCTTTTGCTTTCCTCATGGGCCATTCATATACCCATGTCGGCTTTGTTTTCTACTACATCCGCAATGCAAGCTTTTCTATATCTCTCTTTATATCAACGAGCTCTTCATCTATATCTTCTTGGCTCCATAGCTCTGAGTTTTTTTTTCCAGCATACTTACGGCCTTCAGTAGCCATGTTGCTATCTCTGTCTGCTTTCCTAGCACACCTGATGCTGTCACTCCGCACTAAGAGTGTTACCAGCTTCATTCTCCAGTCCTCCTGACTGTCTTCTTGATTGTCACCTACCTGCAAACAACCATCACAGAGTCTCCAACACTCTATCTTCTTTCTTTACCTTCTTGCTCTACCTGAAATATACAAACAGAGTTCTAGCTCTGTTACCACTTGACGCAGCGAGGACACTACCACCACCTCTTTGCGCTCTCCTTCTCACAGGATTGTTCAATTCCTCATGCGAGCCGAATTAGCTCATTTGATTCTCTGCTAGAATCTCTGATGAAAACCTGATCCATAGGTCCATTCTCATTTCCCTGTCACGGCGTTTGCATGCACCTGTGACTATTTCCCGATCTTGTTTCGGGTTTCAGGGTTTCATGATCCCCGAAATCAAGAGTTCCTGTCCTGTTGAACTCGCAAACTCTGATTCGTCGATGTGCCCCCTTACGGCCTTAGCCCCTCCTGGCTATGCCCTGGTCCATGTGACTGCTTCTCATAAGACCATAACCTTATGTCTTTCGGGATTCGGGGTTTCGTGACTCTTGATGTCACGAACCTCTATCCCCGCAATCTCCCGATCACCGATTCGCCGATATGACACTTTACGCGTTATCCCTATTAGCTAAGCTCCTGGCCCATATGACCACTATTCTCCGTGACCATAGTCTTACCTCTCATCAGGGTTTCGGATATCGCAATGCCAAAATGTATAAACACCTTGTGCACAGGATCCCCGATATCTCGATCCCCGATTCTCTGACCTGACATCATCTAGGCCCCACAACAACGGAGGTTTCTCCTTATCGGGATTTCGGACTTTGTAATTCTGAAATGCCCAAAACTCTTGTCATCAGGATTCCTGATATCCCGATGCCCGTAATGCCGACATACGACTTCTCCTTTTGGGAATTTTTCTGAAGGCCTCGATCAATGCCATGCGTCCCCTCAAGATGGACGGTCCTGATCACCTCTCGCGATTTCGCAACTTTTGATGTCTCGGACGCCTTGTCCTCAAGACTCGTGAAATGCCGAACTCCGATGTGTCAACTTGACCTTCTATCGGGACTTCCCCCGATAGTCTGGATCTCCGCCACGTACCCCCAACTGATGGACGACCCTGATCCAATCTCGTTGTTTCAGAGTTTTCAATGCTCTGATGATAGAAACTCTCTGTCAACTCAAAACCCCGGTAGTCGATATATCGACGGGTCTCCGGTTTCCGCCACGTGTCTCCACAAACGGATGGCTCATCTCTTCCTCGGGACTTTTCCTATAGAAATTATTGATCTCTTGTCTTCGAGACTCCTGATATGCCGATCGTTGAAGTCCTGATATCCCGACGCTTGTTTCGGGACTCTCGCCTCCACAAATACCAGTGCCCGGATCTTCGAAATGAATGATCGTGTGACACGTGTCCTCCCACAAATCAATGACTGTGATTCTTTTGCTATTTTGGGACTTATAAAGCCTCAATCTCTCGACCTCGAGAACTCCGATATCCCGAGTGCCAATATCTCGATGACATCTCTCGTCGGGACTTTCACCTTGGCTATTCCTGATGGTGAACCACCATGTAACTCACGACAGATCTGACGGCTATCGGGTTCTTCACTCTAGATCTGACGGCTCAGATCACCTCTTCTCCTGCGCATTCTCTAGACGTGAAAACCTTTCGATGGTCCAGAACTCTTTTCTCTATCGATCCGACGGCTGTTGTGCTCTCCTGAGCTTGCGCACTCCTTCTTCCCAGACTTGGAAGGACTCCAAAAGCCAAAGGCCTCAACCTTTGCTCCCTTTCTCCTCTGCAAACTCCTTTTCCTGAGTTCTCTCCGCGCATATAAAAATGCTGACTCCTCCTGAGCTTTTACTCTCGAATCCCCAAGGGATTCTTTTGACTTCTGCACCTTTGCAGAGTCTTCACGCACCCATAGTGTTGTCTCTCCTGAGATTCTCACACGCTTAGACTCCAAAGGGATTTTATCCTTCTTCCTTCTCTCTCAGATGGAGAAGTATGGATGTCCTCCTGGCTATCCTTCTACTCATGCAACTTTTTGTTGAGTCTGCAGGGTATTCAACAACCCTGTGAAGATCCCTCAGTGGACTCTTCCTCCAAATACCATAACTCAAAGAGTTCTCTTCTCTTCTGTGCTTGTCTGCACATTGACTCAAATGCCCTCCTGGCAGAGTATCTTCTCACAGAACATCCAACAGTTCTGTCTTCTGTGCACTCCTTGCACCTTCTCAATTCCCACTTGGCAGAGCTTCACAGAATCCTCAGTGATTCTGACTTCTCTGAACTCACAACATAGTTCTTCTCAATGCTCCACTGTGCATATGCTCAATGCCCACCTGGCAGAGCTTCACAGAACTCACAACATAGGTTCCGTATGCAACTGTGTCTCTCATACACAGCCTTGCCTCCAAGGTATTTAGAAACCTTGAGGTCTTCTCCTGAGTTGTTGATTCCAGTTCTTGTGCCACAACACGTCTTTGTTTGAACCCACAAAATTCAGAAGTGAAACCTCTGTGCATGACTATCAGAACCTGCAACGTTCTATCACACCCTCCTGGTGTGAAGCCTCAAAGAAATTCACCTGAAATTAGACACACTCCTGCAAATGCAAACCTACAACATACATTCATATCATAAAATAGAACACACCAAGGCATCCACATAATACAGAAATACATGCAGGAAAAAACCGCTTTTGTTTATATTAATAAAAATGCCTCTTTACAAAGGTCTTCCTGAGCACGGCCTGTAACAAGGTCTCGGCTCTTCTCTTCTGCTCTCTACTCGCAGACCATCACACAAATAACTACAAAATGAGATACTAAAAATCTCTTTTACCTGAGGGGATCTTCGAGCTCTTTCCTCCAACCTACCTACCCTATTCAATTACATTGAATGGGCTGTCTAGTCCACTATCTGGATCTAGATCTCAGCCATACAAACATTGATGGCCGATCATATCTACATCTTGCACAAAGGCACGGCTTCACAACTCACTAGCTTAAACATTTAATTACATTCAATTCAAATCAAAATGAGGACTGCACCTCTCCCTTCAATGTGCGATTTGAATTCACTGACGTGACTAGCTGGCTGACGTGGAGAGATGATCCTGCATCATCATCTCGAAGGTCCAAGAGGTTTACCAAAATCTTACAGTTTGAGAGGATATTTTCCTTACCCTGAAAGAGAATTTGGTCATGGATCAGAATCGAATGAAGAAACAAGCAGATTAAGGTCACTCAGAACGTCAATTTTCTGAAGGGGACCAGGTGTTTCTTCAACTGCAACCTTATAATCAAACTTCACTCAAGGATGACCCTTTTCAGAAAATGGCGCCCAAATTTTATGGTCCTTATATAGTTCTCAAGCATGTGGGACATGTGGAATATGATTTAGCGTTTCCCAATCATTCTAAGCTCCATCCTGTTTTTCATGTCTCCTGCTTAAAGAAGATGATTGTAACTAAGTGCCAAACTAAAACTAGTATTCTCGATTTGGATGAAGAAGGATCCATATGGTTTCATCCAAAATAAGTCTTGGAACAACATGAGTTTCATCTCCATTATCACACCATAAAGGAAGTATTAGTATAGTGGAAATATACAACTCCAACAGAAGCCACCTGGGAGCGAGCTACCAGTCTGTAGCAATTTCCTCATCTCAAGCCTTGACGACAATGATATTTTTAAGGGGGTGGGAATGTTAGGGACCTAACCTCCCTTACCCCTCACGTAAGTAGAATAATATATTTTCCATGTAATAAAGGCCAATATTAATAAGGCTTAGTAATAAGGAAGAATAATTCAAATGTAATAAGACCTAATAGAATCTTCCACTTCTAGAAGATATTCCTCTAGATTTATCTTCTGATAGATAAATTTAGTATAAATAGGAGTCGAGAGTATGAAAAGTGTTTTCTTGAGAATTATTGTAATAGATATCTGCTCTGCTAGAGGTTTCCCCCTCAAAGCGATAAGTGAACATTGTTTCCTATCAATAAAGGTATTATTTTGGTGCTATGGTTTCATCTATTGTGTTGTTCCAATGTTATTCTCTACAATATTTATGTTTTCAACTATTATAATAGATCTAGTACCTTACAAAAAAGGACAAAGAAGAAGAAAATGTTAA
>ML808204.1:136598-156190 GCA_009831015.1 Picea engelmannii | reverse complement strand
TAATGAACCCAGGAGGAAGAGACCTAAGGGGGTTTGACAGGGGATGAGGTAGGATGGATGAGAATACTAGAAGAGAACTGAGAAGGAAACAACTATGCTACACATGCAAAGAGCCATGGAACCCATCCCACAAGTTTATGGACCATGGCCAAGAGACATGGAACCCATCCCACAAGTGTATGGACCATGGCCAAGTTCATTACTTTGAGGTGACATCAAACAGTGAAGAGGATTAGGATTTTGGCCACATCCAGAACATGGAGGTAGACACCACCAAAACTACAAAGGAGGAGGCTACAAGTCATGACATTACAATAGAGGAGACAACTACATTGACATCCATCAGTGGGGTACCCAAGTACAACACCTTCAATATGAGAGGAGTCTTGTAGGGGAAAAAGGTGTCAGTTCTCATTGATGGGGGAGCCTCTCACAACTTCATTGAATCAGCATTGCTATAGAGGAGACATATACCCAAAGTTGATTTTGAAGGATTCAAGGTGGAGGTGGTAGGAGGAATCATCGTTCCATGTAACAGGTACATTCCAAGAATGAATCTTACACCGAGTAGGCATGATTTAGTGTAGGATGTTTATGTGATGGACCTCCCTGATAGAAACATAATCCTTGGGGTACAGTGGCTCAGTACGTTGGGGCATATCACCACCAACTACAAGACCATGGAGATGTCTTTCACAGAGGAGAGTGGAAGGAAGGTAGTCCTCAGATGCATGATAGTCAACACGACCAAGGTAGTCACAACGAAGAGAATGGAGGCCATTTTTAGGAGAGAGGAGATTTTGTATGCTACAGAATGCAAAATTTCGGCATGTGTGGACAAAAAGGGGAAGGTTCACTATGAACTAGAGATCCATAGGATCATTGAAAAACAAAGTAAGGTGTTTGGACCTATCCCACCTCGTGTGCCACTGAACAGGGGATTTGAGCATATTATTGAGTTAGAGGAAGGGGCAAATCTAGTCATCACCATGCCTTATATACACCCAAAGAAGTACAAGGATGAAATAGAGAAGGTCATCAAAGAGCTCTTAGATATGGGTGACATTAGACCAAGTTCCATCCCTTTTTCTTCTTCAGTAGTACTGGTCAAGAAGAAGGATGGAACCATGCACACGTGCATTGACTTCAGGGCACTAAACAAGAAGACTATCAAAAACCGATATCCCATTTTGAGGATTGATGAGATATTGGACGAGCTCCATGGGGCTGTTTATTTCACAAATATTGACTTGTGCTTTGGTTACCATCAAATCAAAATGAGGGAGGAGGACATCCCTAAGACTTCTTTCCAGTGTCACTACGGTCACTATGAATTCTTAGTGATTCCATTTGGATTAAACAATCCACCAGCCACCTTTCAGTCATGTATGAACCATGTCTTCAACAAACAGTTGAGGAATCATATTATTGTATTCTTTTATGACTTTCTAATCTATAGCAAGACGTGGGAATAACACCTTCAACATGTGGAACAGATCTTAGCTATCATGGAGGGCCAATTCTTGTATGCCAAGGAGTCCAAATGTGAAATTGGAATGACAGAGGTCCTCTACTTGGGGCACATTATTGGAGTTAAAGGGGTACATGTACATCAAGATAATATTCAAGCCATAGTTGAGTGGACCACACCTAAAATCCTTACAGAATTGAGGGGATTTCTTGGTATTTGCAGCTATTACATGAGATTCGTCAAAGGGTTCTCCCAACTTTGTGCACATTTGACCAATCTAACCAAGAAAGGGGCCTTCATATGGAGTGAAGAGGCCCTAAACACATTTGATAGGATGAAGAAAGTAATGAGCACATGCCCTGTGTCAGCCTTACTAGATTTTTTCCAACCCTTCACATTGGAATGTGATGCCTTCAGAGAAGGCATTGGAGCCGTACTGATGCATAATAGGAACCCTCTTACCTATGAGAGACAAACATTTAGGGGTCATGAGTTACTTTACACCATCTATGACAAAGATATGTTGGCTATCATGCACGCTTTGGCCAAATTTAGGAAATACTTGGTAGGTGCTAGATTTGTGGTGAAATCGGACCACAACAGCCTTAAGTACTTCTTGGAAGAGAAGGACTTAAATGAGAGGCAACATAAGTGGGTCAGCAAGATATAGGCCTATGAATTTGACATTGAATTTTTCAAATGGAAAAACAACATGGTTGCAGATGAATTATCTAGGAGGCAATTAGTTTATTCCATGACAGATGTATCAGTTGAATGGAAGGACCACCTCTTGGAGGAATATTCCAAAAATCAGTTCGTTGGTCAGTTGTTGGATGGGAAAATATAGGATGACAACTTCAGAGTCATAAATGGAATCATATACTACAAGGGAAAAATCTTATTATTCCTTGAGTCAACCTTCGAGGAAAATATAGTACACGCATGGCATGATTCACCAGTGGCAGGGCACCAAGGGATTGGTAAAACACACAGGCAGGTAAGGGAAAGGTTCTCATGGAAGGGCCTCAAAGAAGATGTGATGAGTCACATCAAGGAGTGTAATACTTTATAGGACAATAAGGATGAGCACACACATCCTGCAGGGCTGCTACAACCTCTACCCATCCCAAAACACAAATGGGAGAGCATCTCCATGGACTTCATCACAGGATTTCCAAGGGCACGGGGTAAGGATTGTACTTTTGTAGTGGTGGGCAAGTTGACCAAATTTGCACACTTATTCTCCATCACTACATAATTCAGTGTAGCACAGGTGGTCGAATTATTCTTCAAAGAGATCTTCAGAGTACATGGTCTACCCAAAACTATTGTTAGTAACAGGGATAGTCGATTTATGAGCACCTTTTGGCAGTAATTATTTAGGATGGTTGGTACGGCCTTGACCCCTAGCACTAGTTATCATCCTCAGATGGATGGACATACCAAAATAGTAAACAAATGGGTAGAAGGATACCTTAGGAACTATGTAGCAGGGCAACATAAGGCATGGGTTAGGTGGCTACACTTGGGGGTATACTGTTACAACACCACTTATCATATGTCCATAGGCATGACTCCATTCAGAGCATTGTACAGTTATGAACCACTCTCTTTTGTAGAGATTGATTTTGGTGATAGCAGATCCCTGATGGTATAGGATTGGGTGCAACAGAGTCAGGACATCCTTATGGAGTTGAAGGATCATCTATAGAGGGCACATAATCAATAGAAATTCCAAGCAGACAAACACCAGATAGAGCATACTTTTGAGGTTGGTGATTTGGTCTACCTAAGGATCCAACTATACAGACATGCTTCTGTCAAAAGGAGTGGAGCAGAAAAGATCCAACCCTAGTTCTTTGGGCCCTACAAGATCATCAGACAGGTAGGGGCCATGGCCTATGAGATAGATCTCCCACAAGGTATAAGGATACACAATGTTTTTCATGTGTCATGCTTGAAGAGGGGCATCGGTCAACACATCACCCCACTTGAGGTGCTGCCACCTCTAGATGAAGAGGGGAAATCGTTACTGGTGCCGGAGGAAATATTGGAGGTTCGAGAGAAAAAACTCTGTAGGAGAAGCATTAGAGAATACTTAATCAAATGGAAGGATTTTCCTATTGAATATGCCACGTGGGAGAATGAATAGGTGATACGGGAAATAGGTTCGAAATTCCTTGTGGGAAAGCAATTTCTAGCAGGGGAGACTATAATGTCCTCCACCTCTTGATGAAGAGGTTTGGAAAGACTTAGTGGTCTAGTCATCCACACTAGACCATAGTCTCATGTAGCATGGGGAAAGGTCAGCTAACTCAATGTCTTATTTTAAAGTTGACTTGGAAAAAGGTAAAGAGGGTAAAAAGTAACTCAATGAAGAATTAGAACGCTGGAGGTTGAGTTGGGAATTGAACCTAGGGGTTAACTAACTCAACATGGAAATAGAATAGAAGTGTAAAGGAACGGTTAGGGCACACCTCTCACTCATCTAGGATATTATTTCATTTCATTATTGAGCTCTTGAGCACAAAATTTTGAGGGTTTTGAGATTACAAACCATAAATAACAACTCAGTGGTGAAATATTCCACTCACCTTGTTCCAAGATTGGTCTCGGGGATGAAATACTCCACCCACACAATTATATAGTCTTTACAGGTTCCATCTTCAATCCAGGAGGGAAGCAGGGATGTACCATTGAGGGTTTTCCAGCAGGGGTGCATCATTTCATGAAGAAGAGTTCAATCCATCCTTGTGACAGGGTCTAGTGACATTATAGCAATTGGGTATTACTTGCAGGGCCTTGTTCATTAGTTGGGGAGCATTTTTGGAGGGTTACTTTGGCTAGATTATTATCTACAACTTTGGGACGGTTTTGAGAGAAGAAGGGTGCAACTATGATTCAGATCTTGTCAGTTTGAGGGAGTTACACCTCAGATCTGACCTTGAGATTTCTCCTAGTGGCTTGTGGAAGCTTGATTCATCTTTCTAGAAAGTTTCAAGGGATTTGGAGGCTTCCTTCATTAGGGCCGAATTATTGGGCACTTCAGGGATTCAGGAGGGTGCAATATTGATTAGGGTTTAAACAGTTTGGAGGGGTAAGACTTGGCATCTAGACTTTAGAATTTAGGGAGGGTTTCCACTTGCACTGATCTATCTTTCTGTGGAGTTTGGAATCATTTGGATATCTCCTTTAACTGGGCTGAAATCTTGGCCTTCTCATATATTCAGCAGGACATGCCAGCAGCCAAGGGGGTTGGACGTGACCCTGGTTCCTATTCTATTTTTCCTGCATTATATATTCAGCCTTTGGAGGCATATTTTTTATTTACAGGATCATTTTGTAGCAGCTTATATGTTATCTCTTGGAGCCATCTGATGTTATTACAGATCTGCATCCACTTGGTATCAAGTTATTTCTTTTCATAATAATAAAGGTAAGATCTATGATTTTGGGTTCCATATCTTGTGTACTAGTTAGATCTTGTGTTTTCATTGAGTTTATCTTTAGATCTATGCTTAATAACTAAATATAACCTTGTTGTCCCTTGACCAAGTTTTGAGAAACACTTGGTCATATTTGACCATTTTTGGACCTCGACAACCTGTCAAAAATGGAGTGTCAGGCGAAGCAAAGATCACGGCATCTCAGTCCACTTTTGGGCCCCTTTTAGGGTTTTGGGTTAATGTAATGGGAAAGGGATGTCAGCCCGTGGGTTTACCCACATTTAGGCCCAGTTTTGTAATATATAAATAGAAGGATAGGAAATATAAGAAGTAGTATATGTGATTGCTTAGTGCAATTGGTAGTGCATCTATGTGATGTTGAATAAGTGCTTTGTGTGAAATGTGTAGGGCTTGCAAGGCTAAGTGCAAGTTACTATGAGGTTGCTATAGAAAGCTAAGTGTTGTAACGCAAGGAAGAAGGATCTGGTGAGCTATGTAGATCTTTTGTCCTATGCGAAGAAGGGTTTGGAGGCTTTGTGCTTGTAACAGATTGAAGACGATAATAAAAAAGAAGATCTTGTGGACGTAGCCCTAGGGTGGGGGGTAAACCACGTAAATCTGTGTGTTATGCTCTGTGTTTTGATTCAATGTGTTTATATTTTCTTATGTTATGTTCTTTGATATATCCATTTATGCTATGTTCTTCTTAGATATATATGATTGTTAGACATGATGTGTATGAGGATGCTTAGTGCTGATCTACTGGATCTGATCTGGGTTACTATGGTTAAGTGCTGAAATACTATAGATCTGAGTGCACACTGCGATGCTCTGTGTTGTCTGTGAAGTATAATAAGGGTTGAATATTGATGAATGATCAATGCTAGGTTCTCTGTAGACAATATAATCATAGATCTATGTCCCAGCTAAGGTTGCAGACACCTGAGTCTTGCAACCACCCCTGCCTCTACCTCGGGTGAGACTTCATCTAATTCGCAAGTGTTGCCGAAAGGGACGGTAGTTAGGGATTTATTGGTGCACTCTTGAGTTTTGAAACCTAGGTCTGCCCCTGTGCCAACAAATGGTTCTATTTTCGGGACTGAAACTGTGATTGTTGGGAACTAAGGAAGAAGAAGCTTGGTGCAAAGATTCATCCTGAAATTGTGGAAGCTCTATGCATGGACCCGTGCCCTAGTACGTAGTATTGTACTTGATATAAAAAGAGAAGGCTAGATCTGAAGAAAAGAAGAGAGATTTGAATGTTTCTAAAGAAAAGAGGTAAGATCTATAAGATCAATGCTCTGATAAAGGTAAGAATAGTTAAAAGTTTTTAGATCTGAAAACTTTGTTCTCTGTAGAAGTAAGATCAGTGAAATTTTTTGTTTCTAGAGCATAGATCTAGGTATATTTGATAGACTTTGTCCTAGCTTGAAAACTAGGGAATTAATATATGAAAGAAAGTTTGATGTGAATAGATCTGATAGATATGTTATACCTATGCATAGAAAGAATGTTTGGACTAACAAATGGATGCAGGATCCTAGAAATATTTTTTTGCAGGCTAGCTACCATGACCCTGGTGCATAGTACAGAAGAAGTTGGGAATCATTTAAGAGAAAGAGAGGATTAATCCTATGTTACAATTGTAGAAGACCGGGACATATTGCTAAGGAATTCCCTGGTAGGAGATCTAGTTGCCTATGTTGCAAAGCCTTGGACTATGAAGTATTGGATTGCCCTATAATGATTTGTAAGATTGAAGGCATGAATCTGAATGAATAAAAATCTAAGGCAGATCCAGAAATAGTAGAACCCTAGAGAGAATCCAAGACGATATTGCTATAGATGAAAGACACCTTGATTGACCACTGACATGTTAGGCTATCATAGATCTTTAAAGAAAAAGAATGCATCAAAGAAAGAATAGGGGACTTCGACATTGACTGTGTTTTAGATAAAGAAACTCAGGTGAATATCATGCTAGTAAGAACTTGGGAAGCTATAGGAAGGCATGCTATGATCCCTTCATTAGGAGGAATAGGGATATTCAGAGGAAAACTGGTGAACCTGTGTGGAAGGCTCACTCGGATATCTGTGAATGTCAATGGAACTTCAATAGAGGAAGATTTTGGGATTATCAAATTTATTGAGGACAACGCCCCGTTCACTATGTTACTTGGAAAACCTTGGATTGAGAGAGATCAAGCCAGAAAGAAGGAGGAAGAAAAGGTATTACAACAATAGAGACAAGAGCTAAAAGATTTCATGACCAGAAGGATCGCGTAATTGATTGAGGAACAAGAGAATAAATCAAAGTTATTTGACACTAGAAGCCCATATGTCAAAGAATTAGGGGACTCACATAAGATTGGAGTATTTGTACTATATATAGAGGAAGTAGTTCTCCTGAGTCTTGGGAAAGAACCTCAGGAATGCAAAGTGACTATGCCCAAGGAAAATAATAATCAAAACAACAAAAGAACTACCGAGACGAATCTCATGGGGAAGAAGGCTAGAAAACTAATTAAAAAGAGAGCTCAAATCAACAAGCTATAGAGGGTTCCAAAGAGAACCTCTCAGAAAGAAACTTTTCAAAATTAGAGCTTCATCGGGATATCAGAACAACAATATGGGTCACTTCGCCATAGAGAAGCAATATATCTGTTGAAGGCCGATATACCCGTTCGACTGCCACTCCGAATGGATCAAAAAGAATTGATGGCTCATCATCAGACCAGTTAGATTGCACCATAATGGATAGAATCAGAGTTAAGGAAGACCCATATCCATTGTAAATGATCTGTTACACAATTACTTACTTAATCCATCACGCCATGCATGGAAGACACTTTTGCTAATTGTGAATTTGAGTCCGCAGACTACCTGAATTGTGAATAGTGATTACTCTACCCTTACTCTCTACCTTACTACAATACCTGTGTTACTTTGAGAACCTGAGCTATTGATCTTGAGTGTATATGTCCGATGAATTTAGCGCAGATGAAGAATATGTAAGAGAGGTAATCGCTAGCCTCAGAGCCGAAAGAGTCATGTCAGAGCAAGGATTGTCTACAAGTTTACAGGCATCATCAATGAGAGGAGTGCAAGCCTCCCGTCGACTGCTCGAGTAGGAACATCCCGAGCCGATGTAGAAAGAAGAACCAAACATAAAGACGATATGGCCAACACGAAGTTGGTTCCATCCATCCTACCTGCTTACATGCCACCTCTGAGAAGTGCAATCAATAGAGATAGTGTGCCTAGAGACTTTGAGTACACTATACTCACTACGTACCTGTCGAAAGGAGTATGCACAGTCCGTGCAGACCATGAAAAGATCACATCATTGAAATTTAGTGACTTCAACCTGGGAGATCATAAAGTTTACAACATACTTTCCCTATAAAATTACCTAACCAGAACCAAGGGAAAGAATTCGAAGATCATCCCTCAGCAATGGACGATGAACCTTGCACAATCCACTTTTCTCAACGTTATGAAGATACCACACTTTGACAGACACCAGGAGGTGAATTATTGTGTGAAGCTGCTACTGGCGAGTTACCATGGAGGATATTTATGGTTAAAATGTCGCATAACAATTGATCCAGCGCTGATCAATCGGATCATCGAGCTTAGCATGCAGGGCCTTGATCCCCATGATAACTATCCTAGGAAGACCGTGGATCATTCTCTTGCTTAGAATATCAAAGAATCTTATGGCGATGTTGAGAAAGGTACGTGAGTTTACAAGGTGGCTTCTATTGAAAGTGGTGCATTGCACCTTGCCTGTCAACTAATCGTAGGGAAGTTGGTACACAAGAATCGACTAATGCAAGTATCTGGATTTGTAGTCGACCTCGTAGGGAAGTGCGTAGAGGAAATACAGATGAACTGGGTGAAGTACCTGGTGAATCAACTAGATATTGACTGTAGAGAATCCCAGGATCAGGGGCATGAATTTCATTTTAGCTGGATCTTGACACTTATATCTTTTGTTGCATGGGAGCTACCGGAAGGTGAAAACTTCCCCGACATTGACCCGTTTGAACCATTGGCTGCAAAGTTCAGTACATTGTGGTACTCGAACGACATGAACAATCATTGGAAATCCAATGTCGTATTTCATACCTACTACACTGAGTTGAACCTCGCCATCTAGTCCGAGCCTCGCCTGACCCCAAATACTTTACAAAGGTTTCGACCTTTGATAAAGTTTAGTGCATACCACCATTTTATATATATTATAGCATGTGATGATGAGAACAAGGAACATATTCAATCTTATTATAAGTTGACACAAGAAGACCTGGAGGAGATCACCAAGGAATGGTTGATGAACCTCCTTATTCCAACAGACCCTGCAGAAGTGTTTAACATTGATATCCCACAAGATGCACAAAATACACCTGGGCCCAGTAAGACAAAGAAAAAAAAGAAGACGAAGAAGACTGAGGAAGTCCAACATATAGACATCCTATCTATGAGGATGACTTCCATTGCACTAGACCAAGGAGGTGATGGCGAAGACTTAGAAGAAATCAAATAAAGACCAAAACATGAAGTAGAAATCATAAAGAGAAGGAAGGGTTCACCTCCGGAACCTTCCTCCCAGAAGAAATCAAAAGCACCCGTAAATAAGATGCAGACCACGCTCACTCCAGATGACTTCAGTTTCCTCATTGCAGCTGTGAATGAAGCTATAGATGAGATAGAAAAAAATAAGGAAGCCAAGCAAGAGACAATGTACAACATAATTGAGATCGAGCTCCAAGGAGTGCAACAGGCACTTTAGTCTAGCCGCACAATATCCACTACGCCCCTTCCAGAAGGAACAACAGAAGAGGGAAATGAACCAGTTCAACTCTGCACGATTGTTGACACAGTCGAAGTACACCTTTGGAAATCACAGGAAGAAACAACATAGGCCACCCAGGCCTTAAAGAAAAAAGAAGAGGAAATCATTGAACAATGATGAGTTGCACAACAAGAGAAGGACACTCTCCAAGTGAAATTTGAATAAGACAGAGCGAAGATCCAAAAAGAGAAAGAGCAGCTGCTCACGAAGAAAATCGGGATTGAACAAGTAGTCAACAGAGCATTTCTCTCTGTGACCGGCTTAGAGCAGAAGGCATAGGACCCCATAGAATGCCAAGTGATGAAGCTTGTTGAAGTTATTCAACAAATTCAACAAAGAGTCATGGAATTAGAACTTTAGGCCATACCAAGCACCCCACAAGAAGAACGTGACCAATGAGAAATGATTGCCTGGAGCACAGTAGAAAGTATTAAAGCACTCATTGAGGAATGCAAATAGTTAAGTAGCAGAAGTGCGCATATATATGAGAACATAATTGAGAATACAGAATTACATAAATTGGAGTCACAACTCTAGGAGGTGAAGCATGAAGCTGAAAAGATACAGGTACAATTGAAATCCCTATCACATGTAGAGAGAATGAAGTGGTCTCATGAGTAGTGCACCACCCAGCAGCAGATCCATACGATCTAGAGGAAGGTAGTGGAAGTAACTCAACAAATTCAACCTATGTAGGATAAGGCATGTCAGTTATTTACAAATATTGAGAGCCAAGGAATAGAGATGGAGCAGGTCATGAATTCAACACAACAACGCCTTGAAGGGCCACTAAATAACACACTTATCCAAGAGTTCGTAGAACAGGAGGCCATAGCACAATGACAAGTTGAAGCAGCTCGAGCCAGGCTTGAGGCATTCAAAGCAGAACTGATCAGACCTGAGTGACTCGAGACACATCACAGGTGAGTGTTGGGGGCCTATTGGCCCCATACCAAGTTTTGAGGAACACTTGGTCATATTTGACCATTTTTGGACCTTGACAACCTGTCAAATATGGATCACCATGTGAAGCAGAGATCACAGGGTCTTGGTCCACTTTTGGGCCCCTTTTAGGGTTTTGGGTTAATGTAATGGGAAAGGGATGTTAGCCCATGGGTTTACCCACGTTTAGGCCAAGTTTTGTAATGTATAAATAGAAGGATAGGCAATATAAGAAGTAGTAAATGTGATTTCTTAGTGCAATTGGTAGTGCATCTATGTGATGTTGAATAAGTGCTCTGTGCGAAATGTGTAAGGTTTGCAAGGCTAAGTGCAAGTTACTGTGAGGTTGCTATAGAAAGATAAGTGTTGTAACATAAGGAAGAAGGATCTGGTGAGATGCACAGATATTCTGTCCTACATTAAGAAGGGTTTGGAGGCTTTGTTCTTGTAACAGATTGAAGACGATAATAAAGAAGAAGATCTTGTGGACGTAGCCCTAGGGTGGGGGGTGAACCACATAAATCTGTGTGTTATGCTCTATGCTTTGATTCAATGTGTTTATCTTTTCTTATTCTATGTGCTTTGATATATCGATTTATGCTTTGTGCTTCTTAGATATATATGATTGTTATATCTGATGTGTATGAGAATTCTTAGTGCTGATCCATTGGACCTGATCTAGGTTACTATGGTTAAGTGCTGAAATACTATAGATCTGAGTGCACACTGTGATGCTCTGTGTTGTCTAAGAAGTATAATAAGGGTTGAATTTTGACGAATGATAAATGCTAGGTGATTTGTATACAATATAATCACATATCTGTGTCCCAGCTAAGGTTGCAGATACTTGAGTCTTGCAACCACCCCTGCCTCTATCTCGGGTGAGACTTCATTTGCTTCGTAGGTGTTTTCGAAAGGGTTGGTAGTTAGGGATTTGTTGGTGTGCTCTTGAGAGTTGAACCCTAGGTTTTCCCATATGCCAACATACCCTAAGGATGAAACTTGAGAGGCCAACCTGCAAACATACATAGACAAACAAGTAAATTAGTGGTTAGTTAGTGTTCCAAGTGAAAAAATTGGCTTGGGAACATTACAAAACCCTACTTGAAGAAGGAAAAAGAAAGGAATAAGTAATGCAGATCCATATGATAAAGAAATAAACAGAGTGTGAGAAACTCGAAGAGGAAATCATGACATTAAGATTTGTAGTCAACAAGATCAGTAAGAACGTGAAAATATCTCCAGTGTTAGAGAACATTCTCAACAGTCAAAATCCTTACAGTGAAAAATGCAGACTAGGATACAAGAATTCTCACTTTGAGGAAGGTTCAAGCTCCATGAAGAAAGAAACATAGTAAAGGAGTTATGCATAATTTCTCAAAGGAAGGAATCATGTTCAACAAGAATAAGAAATGAATGAATACAAAAGACCTTCTACATTTAAGAAACAGAGAAGCTTCAATAATTGTGAAAGAAACAACCAAAGAGAAGATCTTGATCAATCAAGGTAGAATTATAGAAGGAATACACCACAAAGAAGATCTTTCACTCCCAAGTATGTAAATTTATTTTATGGTCATTGTTTTAACTGTACTAACTTTGGACATAAATATGTAGATTATAGGGATTATGAAAGAAATGATTTGGAAAGAAATGCATATGCGACTCCACATAATATTGAATCTTACAAATTCCACAACCAAGGACACATATCTCAAAATTGTAGAAGTATGATAAAGCCTCCCATGAAAGAAAATATTGATGACAAATACGAGAAGGCTTGGAGAAGAAGTGAAAAATAAGAAGAACATGTAAATGAAGATCATGTCCAAGGAATAGTACTTACGGGTTTTGAAACAACACAAGATCATGATGAATTTATAGGCAAAGAGGAAAGTGTCAGAATTCAGGTAGAGGATGAAGAAGAAGATGTCAAAGATCAGGATGAAGACATAATTTGGAAAGAGGAAGGAAAGGAATATTTATCCACATATGAAGAAGAATATTAATCTACATTAGAGCATGCATTATTTTGAGCCATCCGGCTTGGAGACTCCCAATGAATATGAATGTTAAATAGGGGGAGTCAGTGCAGTAGAAATGTCATGGAAAGTTTGTCATGAGATTAGCTAACCCAACTAAGCTTGTAAGCACATCTGTTTTTCTCATTTAGGTGACAAAAGAGGCGCAACAGATTGGTGACTCCACTGGGGAAAGGTATCAATTTCCTACCCCATTTGGGTTATTTTAGCTTTTATTTTTACTTATTTAACCTACAGGTATCATAACCGGCCCAAGCTGACCCGCAAAACATCAAATTCAAAGCTAAGTTGAGAGAATTCCATCCAAAATTTTCTTCACGGCTATGTGACAGTTGTGTGTGGGTTTATTGGCCCACAGTTGTGCATTGTGCAAGCGTGCTCCAAAATCACTGCATTACTCAGCACCTTCTACACACCTGTGCTCAAAAATATTTGTCAATTCACGCATTGGCGCTCAGAGCGCCTCTGTTTAGTCTGAAACCTGCGCACTTGTGCAAAAAAGCACACATTGTAATCTTTTTTATGATCTGTTGAAGGCCCATATCCTTCTTAAGGATGATTCCATGCATGTTGTAATCTGCACCACACTTACATTCCCTCTCATAAAAAGGGATTAGTCAAACACATAGGCACTTAGAGGTTAAAAATCATTATTTTTCCTCTTTTTGTTTTTTATTTTCGCCACATGGATGGCTTTCTTTGACTAAAAGTTGGAATCATTCTACATCACATATAAAACTTGCATTGGGACTAGAAATTGGATATCAAATGTTGAGTATGCTCTTCTCTCGTGCTCCAAATCAATCTTGAGAATCAAAAATAGGTTGAAAGACAATTTCATCTCCCTTAAAAAGATAAAATCTTTAGGAGAGGAAAATAGCCTCCTCAAGACTCCTCTTAGTTTATTTTTCAAACACATCTCAAGATTGTAACGAGCCCATACATGCCCAGATGCTCCAAAGATAGGATAGTGTTGAAATTTACTTTATTAGATCAAATCACTAGGGAAGTTTAAAGGTTTTGTAACAGGCCCATACATGCCCACATGATCACAATCTAGGATAGTTTCAAATCTTTCTTAGATTAAATCACATTAGGGAGTTAAAGGAATATTAAAGGACCCACATGTCCACATGCTATCTTCCTAGGGACTTTTTAATTCCGCAAGGTTGTACCAATGACATTTAGTTAAAAAGGTAATCAAAGACTTGTAAGGACCAAGTGAAGTCCACATGCAGCAAGGTGACACCTAATTCATTAAAAAACTGGCACACTTTCACTCATTCACACACAAAAGTCACTTCTCACTCACATAGTTTTCATCTCGAAACGTGGAGGTTGAAGTAAGTTTCCTCCAAATGGATTCTGAAACATCCCACCCTTTTCTTGATGAAACTATCCACTCCCACTTAATTTCAACGAGATTGGCTTACACCCCCAATCTCTCAAATAACCACATCTAAATTTTTTCTAAAAAATCACTAAGTTTTCCTCCACAGTAGGTGCCAAAAGAAATCTTTTAGTCTAGGTAGGATTTCGGGGATATTCATCCAAATAACTCCTGGTTATCTGGTTCTCACATTTTCAAAACAACAGAAGTTGTCAAATAGGGAACTTTAAATCCTCCAAGTTAAGTGTTCCTAACACCATAAGGCAGGGAGATACCCGTGAAGGGTTGAAGGTCGAGGTACGGTTTTTCTGTGTGTCCCCCCTTGAGGCACCCACCTCTTGGACGGGATCCAGCCCGTGACCCATTTCTTAGGCCAAAAATCTAAATGCCGCACTTTGACTGAGGTACCTAGTGACAAAAATTTAGGACATCTACCTAGGTGGCAATTATGGGCTGCAATTGCACCTTGATCGGATTTTGTGTGGCTATTGGGAAATATTGCTAGTTCTTTTGGGATATGCCCCCTCTACCCCTCATTATAACTGATTTCTTCATCCTTCACTAGTTTCTCTTCCAGTGTCTTCAGACCCCACTGTCAAGTGCTATTGGAAGGTCCAGTGCTATTTTGAGAGGAAAGACGTTACGTCTTTTAGGAAACAAGAATTTGTTTTCTTTGTTCCCCCACGTGGAAAAAATCCACCTATCCACATATATGCTTCTTTATCAAAACACTTTATGTATGATACCCTTCTGATTACATTTGATTTGGATATATATCATGTAAAGTTCAAAAATTGCAGCAAAGGCTCTTGTTTATTTATTGCTCTCACCACCATTCACACACATTCACTCAACTAGTTGGACATCATAGGGGACCCACAGAACCCCCGTCATTCCAGATGCTTGCTAAATCTCCCTCCTATTCTAGGGGGAGTTCCTAGTCTTTCCAACTCATCAACTCCACCTTCTCACACTCCTGTAAGTGCCATTGTCTCGGGATCAACTTTTCTTAGTTCCACCTTACTTGGGTCCAATTCCCAAGGTCCACCTTCCACTCACTCTCCTTTACACGGAAGCGGGGGGCCAACTTCCTCTCAAGGGGGAAGTACAAACCCACCTAATCCCCTCCAAGGGTCAGGTACTTAGAACACTCACACTATGGCCGGAACTAATCCTACGCCACCACCTCATATGACATATTTAGCCTCCCTCAACATACCATATTTGACTAAACTCACCAATGATCCCATATTGCACAACCCCACATGGCCTGCAATGCCTACCAAACTCCCTTCAGACATCCCCAAGTTTGAAGGAAAAGCAGAAGATGATCCTGCCAACCATATCATGACATTTCACCTATGGTGTTCTTCGAACAACATCATGGATGATTCCGTCTGATTGAGGTTATTTCAACTTACACTCACTAGCCCATCCGCTAAATGGTATGTCGAAGAAAAATACGAGTCCCATGCGACTTTTGAATCCTTGGCCAAAGCATTTTTGACCTTCTTTCAATTACCCATTCATCATGACAATGGCATTGAACTACTCCCAGATTTCAAACAAACCACCTCTACACATATTTCTGACCACATCCACGAATGGCATCGGTGACGTAGCCTTTGCAAAGCTGATGCTACCCCCCAACAGTGTCTCAATTGGTTCCTCAAATACTTGTTTCCCTCCTTGCCAAAGATTTGGCTGCCACTTTCTCCCAGATCGAAGAAGAAGCCATTAGCAAGACCCAACAGTTCGAACTCATCTATGCCTAGTCTGGATACCTATACATGGTACTCCCATATGCCCCAAGACCCATGCCATTTGGCCAAGACAAACCTTGGATGTCTCACTCAGCAGAGGGATTGATTGGTAACACTACACACCACAACCCACCACCTCAACAACCACCCATGTATGGCACACCTCAATATCCATCAGCATATGGAGGAATCCTTTATTATCCTCCTCCACCTTATCAACAACCATACCCTATTTCCTTTCCTCCACCCATAAGTGGACCCCCGACGACACCCCTAAACCACTCACCTATCCAACCAAGTGTCGATACTCCCTCTACCTCAACCTATACCCTAAGCACTAGTGAAGCACCACACCCTCCTATGTACCTTATGGAGAATCGCCTCAACATAATCCGTACTTTTGATTTTCTGCCCCCCCACAGCCTATGGCTCCATCACAAGGACCACTACATGCTGGGGTTAATTTTGTTCAACCCTCTCCCATTCAGAAATATAAAATTTTTGAACAACTGAACACAACAAATCCACCCCATCATTTGAACAATACCAAAAAGAAAGAAAAAAATAGGAACAATAATAATCCAGGTCTAGGAGGAAACCATAACCAACCCCAATAGAACCAGTCTGTCGGGGGCAACCAAAACTAGGGGAATCAAAACCCCCAAGGGGGAAACAAAAATAAATGTCAAGGAAGGAAAAAGAACAATGTTAGGACCACCTTCCCTTGTGCCCTTTGCGGTGAGTTTGGTCACTATATGTTGGCATGATTATAGGCAGAGTGTGCTTGTCATTGATGGCAAGATTAGAGTGTGCAGCGATGGAAAAATAGGAACAATGTAAGCTCAGGAGGATTAGCGCAGAGTTGCACGCAGTGCATAGGTGTGCACCAGGGATGAGGTTAACTCATTGCCAAAGCTCAAGAGATATAGCGTACTCAAGATCTTAGATGGATTAAAGGTTGAGGCCTTTGACACTTAGAAATTACTCCAAGTCAGGAGGATATGTAAGCTCGAGAGGAGAAGTGATAGTGATCATTGTATCCCATTAAGAATTCCATATGACCGTCAGATCTGAATTCAGATAGGTCGAGCGCATAGATGGAGGATAGATATCAGGCATTAGATCCGAGTGCGGGGTCCCACCGCCGTTGGATCCAGGAGAACCTGCATGTTCTTTAAAGTGCAAGGTGAAGCAGGCTTACAAAATCCTGAAATAAGGAGGACCGTCCATCTTCGGGTAGGACACATGGTCACAAATCATCATTTCGCTAACTAAAAGGTCAAAGGAAGGAAGTTCTCTAACCTCCCAACTCGCGATAAGATTTGTGCCATCAAATCTGGAGTAATTACAAAGGACCAACATCCGTTAGATATGGTGAAGCTGCAAGGAGAATAAGACCAAGAGTCATCCAACTCTCCAAAACTGTGAAGGAATCCTGGCCGTCCATCAAGGACAGTCATGGATCGTTGGTTCCATAGGACACATGGCGAAAGATCATCGTTTCGCTGACTGGAAAGTCAAAGGAGTGAAGTGCTCGTTTGATTGGTGAGTGGTCATATCTCAAGGTCACATCGTCGAAGGCTTAAGGGAAGGATCTAATTGCTAAGATCCATCTCGGCATTCACAACTTGGAGTATTGAGACACTTCATCACAGGAATCACGATATGCGAGATCACAAAAAGATCTGGACAGTCAGATCACCAAGGATTGTGGACCGTTGATCAGGCATGAAGAAGGATCGTGAAGTGGTGAAATCACGATAAGATCTGGATCATTGATCCAAGAGGGGCATGTGGTGATAGATCAGAGCACGAAAAAAACACCAATATGAAAAATTGTGAAATGCCTTTTGGTGCAGCCTGTGGTCACCACCGGTGGTCACATGAGGGGAAGAAGCTAGCAGTGCTAAGCTCCATCATGGAGTCTCGATGATCACGACTTGGAGTATTTAGATCCTTCATCACAGGAATCATGATATGCGAGATCGCGATGAGATCTGGACCGTCGAATAATTGAAGATCTCGACCGTTGATCACGCTCGCTGAAGTTCATAAGTTCACGAAATACGAAGTGCCTTTTGGCACAGATTGTGGTCACCATCGGTGGTCGCATGAGGGGAATAAACTAGCGGTGCTAAGATCCATCTCGGAGTCTCAGTGATCATGGCATGGAGTGTCAAGACCCTTCATCACAAGAATGTTGAAATGCGAAATCATGAAATTCAAATTTTGTTTAGCACTCAGTCACAGCTAGTGGGCATATGAGATAAACACAAGACCCTGTGGATTTAATCCAATGGTGTTGGTTATTTGAGCATCTGATCAAAGGGCTATTGTTGATCTTCATGATTAACTGTTCAATTATGATTCAGTTAGTAGAACCGAATCATGGTTCTTGGACAGTTGGCGATTCAGTTGTTGTGCGTTTTTTCCCAAGAAGATTCGAGGTGTAACCGCAAAGGAAGTGGTTAAAAGAAACATGCAGTGACTGTGCGTGGTTGGTTGTTCTGAATGAAAAATGAGTTGAACTATAAGAAAGGGAAAACGATAGTATGCATAGGGTGAGATAAAACTCAGAGATGAGTAACAGATGATGGATATACAGAAGCAAGATGCAGATTTTTCTTTTTGAGGCTTGAGCGAGCGAAGCAGAGCAAAAGCGGAGTGGCAGTGAACAACCTAATGAGAAGAACAGTGGTACGGTGAAGAGCATGCAGAGGCACTATGCATGGAGGACAAAGAAGGTGCACATATAGTATAAATATGTAGAACAGAGAAGAGATGGAGGCTGCTATGGAAAGGAATTACACACGAGAAATAACATGTTGTGGGCAGGAGATGAAATACACAGAAGAGGTGTAATTCATAGAATCAAAATAAGACTCAGAGCATAAAGTGTAGCAGAAGCAAAGAATAGAGATGCATAGTTGAGACAGTAAAAGAAGGCTGAGGTGCACTTGTAGAGAAAATCAGAAGATCAAAAAGCGCAAGAAGATGCAGGCAGAGAGACACTGATACATGAGAGTAGAGAAGCATAGCAGAATAGTGATAAGCCTGGTATGCCAATGACAACTATTGAATCACTGTAATAAGTTTCAGTAGAAAATATTTATAATCAGGGTGGTAGGGAGTTTCTAGGGAGGACTGGTGTCCTCAGTGGTTCAAGTGGGTGCTTGAACACAGGGATTTGTAGCTTCCATCTGGTTGTAGCGAGAAAAGCCAGGGTGGGAGGGTGGTGCAAGGGAGAATTGTTGTTCTCTGTTTTACAGGTTGGTGCCTGTGTGACTGGAAATTGGTTCTTCCATCCAGTTGGTGCTGGAACACTTAGGGAGTTGTTTCTTCCTTCTAGTGGGTGCTAGAGAAACCAGGGAGTTGGTGCTTCCTTCTAGTGGGTGCTAGAGAAACCAGGGAGTTGGTGCTTCCTTCTAGTGGGTGCTAGAGAAACCATGGAGTTGGTGCTTCCTTCTACTAGGTGCTAGAGAAAATAGAGAGTTGGTGCTCTCAGCAAGTTGTATCTTGAAAAACATAGGTTGTAGCCTCACAATGAGTTGGAGCTCATATGTATGATAATGTACAGAATGCAAGGATTACTTATCATACCAAGAAGAAGAGGTTTCTACCCTTTATGGGTTTCCTCAGGAAATATTTGTCTCTGTTTATTTCATATGTGTGACTGATGT
>ML808204.1:84376-114456 GCA_009831015.1 Picea engelmannii | reverse complement strand
ATTGTTGATAAAGTGAAAGAATATATATTGTGGTTAAAAGTGGTATAAAGTTCTCATACTGATTCACTCCCCGTCTCAGTATTCCAGCATGGAAAGGGAGGAAAATTCTGAAGTATTATTATGTTGTTAAATTGTAGAGGTGCTTGTTTATCCATCACATCCAAAAGTCAGAGAGCCTAGCCTAACGAAGAAGCCAAGGAAGGAGTAATGAGAAAGGAGTCAAAGAAGGATGCATCTTCATCAAGGTATGATATTGCATGCATTCTCTATGTTTTAATCAATAGATCATTGGTTTCCCTCTATATCATTTTTATTTAATTCATGAATGTTTAGATCTGATTCATTCTATTATAGATCTGATCAGAATCAAATTAGATATAGGATTCTAATCCTAAGTAGAGAGGTATTGCTTGTCTTTTGTATACATGAAGCAAGTTGTGGAGCTTGGAGTTTCAAGTCTACAACAACCAATATTTATGAAGGGCAACCTATGAATAGAGGTATGCAATATTCACCCCTCCTTGGGATAGTAATTAATCCATGTGTTTGAATCTAGATCTAGGGAAACCATAGAAGTCTAAACCCTCTTTTCTAGGATAATTAGGCTAATGCCAGGGAGATCTTGTTGATCATTCAATGAGATACCTATGATATTTTTTTTCCATAACATAGATGAAATATGTGCATATCAAATGTGGATGATGAGTAACAAAGACCATCTAGAATTCATGATATTGCATGTGTAGTAGGTGCACATAGAGGTGAAAAACATGGAACATGAAGATTGGTTTAAAAATATATATAAAAATGTTTGAACCTTGAATCAAGGATGAGAAAAGACACTTGAGGGGAGAGTGTGATGTGAAGGCTTATTCAGAAGATGATCAAAGGCCATGAATGAACAATGTGAAGATATGAATTTAGGTTCAACGATGAAGGTGTTGAGAATAGAATAATCTAGTATTCTAATAAAAAGGGCCACAATGCATATATGTAGGTAAGGTGGATTGTCTCAAGGAATTATTCTATGAATAATTAGAGTAGTACATATACTATGTTAGAGTGCTCAATGGAAACAAGGTGAAAGAGTAAATCACTCAGTGTATGAGAGAGTAAAAAGTGAATCATGTGAAAAAATGTTCTAGATGGATGTGATTGGACTCCAATGAAAGATAATCCATAAAAAATAATTGGATTCTAGAATTGGACAAATTCCATGAATAGTTGAGATAAGTGGAAAAAGGTATCATAAGTGGATTCCAGTCTAGTTGAAGTATATTACAACACTCAAAGAACTATGACAATAGTGAAAGGGAATTATTGATGTATGTAGAGAATGTTGAGTACATTTGAAGGGTACTGGGTGTATTTCAAAGGCATAGTGGGATGAAAATTCAAGAAGAACACAAATAGGGAAGTGGTATTTAGAATGAATATTCTGAAGAATATGCATGAGGAATAACATGGTTCTATGCTTGACATGTTATACAAAAGAGATGGAGCCTAAAAGGAAGTACTTGGAAAAGGATAATGTGTTGTAAGTTCCAATTTCATTTGCAATAGGTTGTAAAGTAAAGTTGACTCCCCCAAGGTGGTCTCTATGAATCCAAAATAAGAAGAGGACATATGTGAAGAATTATAGTATGCTGAAAAATCGACTAAGGAAATCAATATTGAGACCAAATTGGATAAGGAGATAAAATAGAATAGTGCAGACACCACAAGTGATGAAGTATTTAGATAGGGAAAAGATGAATCAATTTGGTCCAGAAAAGTAAATAGGTGTTGAATATTCAAATTCAATAAGATAGATTGGCTGGAAATGAAATTCAACCAAGTTGGAATTAGCTAAAGGATGTTTAGAAAGAAGAACATGGCATCTAGGAGATAAAATATTTCAATAATAGACATCTAAAATATAAATAAATAATTAATGTTGAAGCAGAAATGCAATGAAGTGCATAGGGGAAAAGGGGAAACATACTTATGAATATGCTTTGAAGTCTCATGGTAATAATGGTGAACAATTGAAAATATCGAGGTGCATCAAGGAATTTCATGATGAGATAGTCCCATGAGGATGAACTATATAAAGACTCGGTTGGAAGGTCAAAGCCATGATTTGAGGATTTTTTAGATATAAATAGTGAATTGTAGAGGTTTATATATATTTATGCTAAAGAATCTCGGATTACATTTTAAAAACATGCATGTGTGGAAGGTTGCACATGATGAACACAAGAGTTAATGCGTTTGATTATCATATGAGTCACATGTAGAAGGAAAAATAGGGTCTTGGAAAGAACTAAACCATGATGAGAATTCTAGAATGTGCAGAGGAATTGAAGGAAGGATTTGAGCTGTTAAGGAGACAACTGTTAATGGTAACAACCTTGTACAGATGACAAAGACAAGGAAACTACTCTATTATGAGAGTGCACAATTGAAGCAAATTCCAATAGGGAATATTGGCCAAAAATGCATAATGGATGAGAGAGACTCATCTAGAAAAGGTTCATATCAGTAATAATTGCTGCATAGATGAGTAGAATGGTAGTTCATAGAGAAGTGAATATCTACAGGAATTCAAGGACAACAAAAAAAACAAAAACAAATAGAAAAATATGAAATAAATATGTGCTGGAGTGCATGATGATGATGATGATGATTATAAGTGATGCGTGATGCATACAATAAATATAGAATGCATGTGCATGATGTGGGCATGATAATATTTAATGTTTAATGCATATTGATGTGTGTTTGTGCATATGGACAAGGATGAACATGCTTGTGACATGCTTGTAGACTGAAAGTAGTCTGTTGTTATATATATATATATATATATATATATATATATATGAAATAATGATGTTGTGATATTTGAATATGACTAATGATGTATTGTGTAAACACATAAATTCCTATAGCATGGAAGAAGATGATGTTGCTTCACATAAACAAGCATCCATGTAAAGACAAATGAGGATGATAAAATGATGATAAAGGGTTGGTAAAGGGAGCATGTGAGCTTCTACAAAGTACAAATTGACCAGGTAGCATCAATTAATGTAATAGAAACCATGCATGTATGCATTTGGGGTTGTTATGATGCATACATGTTGAAGGGAATTGAGGTAAGAATTCCCTCAACTAGATTTTCAATATTTAAAATTGATGTAAAGGTAAAGAGCCTTGAGTATACAAAACTTATTGAGGCTTGAATGCATTTATATGGGAATTTAATTGCATATTGTGTTATATTGTTTATGAGATCATAACCAAGTTAGGAGACATTAATCCTACTGTAGCAATGAATTCCAATAGATATGTCCATGTGTGAGGCCATGATATGGTTGTAAATGATATAACGCCACACAAGTGCATAACGGTCTTCCCCTGTATAACTGATGTCTAGATTGCAATCTCTTTGTCGATATGGGAGAGCACTAAGGGAATTATATTCCCCTGTATAACTGATGTCTAGATTGCAATCTCTTTGTCGATATGGGAGAGCACTAAGGGAATTATATTCCTAGTGTTGTGTGTGGGTCGAAGAGGAAGGTATCGGTTGGCACCCAAAGGTTTTGGTAAATATCACACATGTGCACAAATGAATATGTGCATGCATTCTAGTTTTTTCACGCACTCAAGCAGCTGCGCCATGGGTGATATGAATCACACAAACCAGTTCAAGTTTTTCTAATCCATGCTATTGAATTCCTTCGACTACACGCTTGTTTGAGTTTTTTAATACACACCAGAAATCAAGAAGACACCACATGTATGCCATAATCAAGAAAATAATCTTTGGGAAATCTTCTCGAATGATTACTTCAGGAAACACAAGATATTGTGGAGCAGTAAGGATATGAGATGGAAAGGTATTTAATATTGCTGCGACTCCAAAAAGGATACATGGACTACATGCGGGTAACAAAAACATGCAGGAATGGCAATAAGAGGAGAGAGTGGGGGAGAGATGAAAGTGAAAGAGCACCAGAGCACAAAAGAATATAAAAGGGCACAATGATGACAAACAAAGAGTTAGTTAGTCAGTTGGTTGTCCATTTCTTGGTTGTTGTTGTAAATTTCCTTGAGTTCAATCTGAACCTGTGTTTTGTAATGTGTCTTTTTGTGAGTCAAGGTATATAATATTTACAAAATTTGAAAGAAGTCAAATGGCTCTATGTAATGTAATATTGGGAAAATGTACAAGAGTGAAGGGTTTTGTTGTTGTCAATTAATGAGTTTCTTAATGTTTTTCTATGAATGGATAAATGAAGATAATAAATATGCAATGATTCTTGTCTTATGATGTGTTGATCATGTTTCAAATGAATGTATGTGTTGTTGTTACATATTATTATTCATTAATCATATTGCAATGGATTGTATGAATTCAAACCCAATGGATTCCTATATAATTAGTCTTTCATCATCGACAAAAGACTGTATGGTGTTTTTTATTCTCATGGTGTCTTGGGTGAGACCTTCTTTAGTCTTTGGCTGATGATTGATATGCCGACACCTTGGGTTTTTTTTTGGTCAAATCTAGACGAACCATGGGTATTCAACCCCCCAACGTTAGGAAGTATGCAAAAAAGCATAGTAAGAGCCAACAAATGGTTATGTTGCCTAGACCTAAAGGTTTTTTATTGAATGTAATGATCCAAATGCTCAAAATATCATAAAATAATAGAAGTACACACCATGTACAAAATGTCAATGTGGAGAACAACTCCAAGATAGATAAGTTACACAATAAATCCTTAAAGAATAGGGGAACCCCCTCCAAGTAACCAAATACCATTCATACTTCACAATTCCCTATCAATAATGAATACATGATCTCTTATATATAGCTATTCACACTTGCACATGAGGCCCCTTTATCACTAGGCCGACCCTATTACATATGTATTTACACATTACATGTACATTTAGGTCCATATATTCCCCCCCTTGGGGTCATATCATATACATTTAGTCATATATATGTCCCCTTTGGGTCATAACATAGTACCCTCCAAAAATATTTGTCCTCAAAGATTTGCATTTAAAGGATTCACATGCGATGAAACCAAGTAATATGATTTTCTTATGTTCCTACTTTCTTCATTCCATTGTTGATGATCTATCCATCCAAAATCAATTATTTTCGGTCTTAATCCTTGGTGTTTAGTTGTTGAATAATTTTTTTTCCTTTGATTCCATGTATTTTTGTTGAAACTTCTCCAATTTGTAGTCATTGTTGGTCTCTGATAATAGTTTGTTGAAGAGTAGTTTGGTGATGCCTTGTTCCATGAATATTGACAAGTATTCCATCTTCTTCCTTCATAATGTTGATATTGTCCTTCTTTTATTCCTTGAAATGTTTCTTGGTAATGAGGGTATCGATACAGTTTAACATTTGATGGTCTTCCTTCACTCTGCACATGCATTTCATCTATCTTACTTTCAACGAAAATGGAATCCTTGATCATCTTTGCTTGGTCTTTGATTACTCTAGCCTTCGAGATAATACCATCATGTTTGGCATGTACATCCTCTATATGAAGTTCAACTTCTTTAAGTATCTTTTGTTGACCTTCTTAAATCTTGTATTCTTTCTCCTTTTGAAGCTGCAATGTCATCCCATATAACAAATTTTGATGTCCTTCTTCAATTCTGGCTTGTATTTCTGATTTTACCTCATAAGTCTTTAAGGATTCTTCAACCTTCATGCAAATTTCATCTTCCAATCTTTTGGTAGATTCTTCATCCAAGATCATTCTTTCTTCTTGATTTTGAAAATTCTGGTTTTCTTCTTTTAATCTCTTGACCTCATCCAATAGCTTTTTATTATGGTTTTGTAATCTACATATCTCTTCATATTTCTTTTTCAAATCTTCCCTTGACTCATCATTTTCCCACTTTGATTTACTATTCTTTTGTTGCTTTAAGTTATCAACCTCCTTAATGAGTGATTCATTAAGGGATCGTATCTTAGATATATACTCACCCTTATTCTTAATATCTTCCTTTACTTATTTTAATTCATCTTGAATTCTATACAATTCCTCCATTTTTGTATCCCTAATCCATTTATCTGAGAAGAGTTTTTTAAATTCTTCACATGTGCAGTGCCATCTAGTATTTTTATAAAAGATCATCCACCACTTCCAAGATTCATCAAAAAAATATTTTATTTCCTTCAAAGGAGTCATATTATATTATTTTACCAACCTAAACCATTCCATAGGATTGATTTCATCTTTATATTCATCTCATGTAAATTTAGGTATTTCCATTGATTCTTAATTGAGGTCTAATATCAACCATCAAATCAAAACCTCAATGTATTAAGGATAAATATCTCAAATAGTTTTAATACTTTTTCCAATATTCTCTTCTATGTTTTATCTTTCCAATGGATTTTGAATCAACTCAATCGGACATTCCAAACAAAAGTTATGATAGTTTTAAGTGAACATGCCTTTGAAACCCTGATTTGGAGTCTCTCCTTCTGAACGACCTTACTTATGATGTATCTCTACAAATTTGGTCCTTTTTAGTATGAAATTACGACCTGTAGTACTCTTAAATTTCTTCTCTGCAATTCCTCAGGTCTGACAAAAATTGGATGTGTCAAGTAGACGTTATGGTAACTTCCCCACATCTTGCTGATTTTTTTCCCTTCGAGGAGAGTGTACTTGTAAAGCATGCCAAGAGCACAATATATGATATTTGATTCTAAAACTTGTACCAAAAATACTTAATATTGTCAACTATCCAATGCAACTTGTCTCACTTAATTTGGATACTCACTGAATACGATATCTCTGTTTTACCCAAAACACCTATTTGAGACTAGTTAATATGACTAGTCAGATACCTTATTTTAAATAGGGTGTATCTACAAAAGTAGGATGACCCAGAAGCGAATTTTTTTATCACATCTACCTTGATAATTTCTATGAATTTTCTCTCGGTTTTAGGGTCTGAAACATCACATAAACAATTTTCTAGTGAAAATTATCCTATGACTAAATTCATGATGATTCCAAAACCCTATCTTACACAGGCTATATATCCAAAAGTATAATGCCTAAGGAGATAAAATTTGAACCCCACATACCTTGATTTGTCTGATAAATATCCTCCAAGGGTTTTCTTCTAAAATTTTAGAGAAAGAAATTTATAGTGAAAATACCAAGGTGTCTTAGATGCAACAATGATACCCCAAGACCTTGAGCTCTGATTCCAAATGTAATGATCCAAATACTCAAAATATCATTAAATAATCAAACTACACACCATGTATAGAATGTCAATGTGGAGAAAAACTCCAATATAGACAAGTTACACAATAACTAGATACCATTCATACTTCACAATTCCTTATCAATAATGAATACATGATCTCTTATATAGCTATTCCAATTGCACATGAGGCCCCTTTATCACTAGGCCAAACCTATTATATATGTATTTACACATGTACATTTAGGCCCATATATGCTCCCCCTTGGGGTCATATCATATACATTTATCCATATATATGCCCCCCTTGGTTCATAACATTGAATGATGAAGGTAGAGAATGACGTGTTATCCATCCCGGGAGGAAATTCAAGATTGGTTGACTGTGAAGGAAGATGCATTTTCTTGGTGGGAAACTCAAGGTTTGAATGCCAATGTGGAGTGATGGAAGAATATTTATATCTAAATTTATATGGACAAAAGTTTCTTTGTTGAATTTCCCTATCTATTGTATGAATGGTTGAAGAGGAAGACTGCTACTGATACTTCTTTGAGACCTTAATAACCATTGGTATGGGATTAGATCACGATTGATAGGTTGGAGATGATGGATAAATAATGGAATCCATCCATTTATTTTTGGTTTTCTCAGATGAAGGAAGGTTATATAATTGAGTTTGTTGTGGAGTACACTGACTCTTTTAGTGAGGCAGAGAAGACGTTTGTTGAAGTTCCTCAGAAAATGATGTTAGAAGAGATCCCACTCTGGATAAAGATGTTTTCTGTGGAGAAGGGGATTATGTACATGGATATCGACATGATGGATGAGTAGACTCCCCTAGCGCTTGGGGGTGGGGGGATGAAAATATAGGGGAAAATTGAGATAGAAGATGGATCCAATGAGGAGGATATAAAATTTGTTGAAATGAGGAGAGGAATATGATGGACCCATAAGAGAGGAGGAGAGAGAGAAACAAAATATATGTAAGAAGAGTTGAGTCAAGGAGGAGAGAAGAACAAAGAAGCAGAAGGAAGATAGCATGGGGTAAGAGATGAGGGGTCAAGCCTAGAATGAATATGAAGGAGACCACACTAGGAGTAAGTGCAGGAGAGTGTGTTGTGCGAGAGAGGAGCATAGGTGAAAATATGTCGAAGAAGAGGTGCGGTGTTGAGAGAAGGGTATCTAGTGAAGATATTGGTAGTAGTGGTAGTAGGGGCCAAGAAGATGAAGTCCTAATCTCTTGGCTATTGTAGAGTGCCAAAAATTTAGAGAAATATGAGGCATAGAATAAATGCGCAGAGGTAGGATAGGAAGATTAAGGACCCATGAGAGGAGGGGAAGTGGAGTTGGAAATTATGGATGGCCTTGTGTGGTTGCAGGTAGGAAACTCTCTAGGTTCCATCACAAGAAATGTTATAATAATATGGAGTTACCCCCCTTTGAACCACCCCCATTTTTCATTTGTAGCCAAGAATAAAGAAAAATGGAAAACATGGTGATTGGATTTGAAGCAGAAGTAGGAGAAGAAAGGAGAGAAGCAACGAGTGAAGAAGAAGATGAATTCAATGCTACTTCACTAGGAAGAGTATCAATACCAAGGTCCCCAACACCCAATAATCAGTTAGGAGGACATAGTATGATATTGAGGATGGTGAATTAGGATAATACTTTGACAGCCTGTGTTCCATGGGATGGGTAAGGATGATGCAAAACAACATTGGTTCACATGTGAAGCGATATGTTCTGTGAAGAGAATCGTGGACAAGGCATTGAATATTTTGCAACTAGAGACCAAGTTCAAGGACAGATCCTTGATGTGGTAAATGAAATATAAGGCTACTGCACCAGTGGGGCAGATGAGGTCCCTGAAAGAGATCAAGAGAGATATGATTAAGGAATACCAGAAGCCTAATTCAGAATCTTAATGCATTACAAAGATTAAGGAGATCAAGAAGAAGTCTGGATAAATCGTGTGAGACTCTGACCAACGATTCAATATCTTATTAGATAGTCTGACGTTCCAGAGCCAAGATGTGAAATAAAAATAATGGTTCATTACAGGGTTTATCCCCCATATCCGAGTCCCACTTACCCAACAGAAGGTGACTACTTAGGAAAAAGCGATGGAGATTGTGATATGCTTGGAGGCCACACTAGGAGGAGGAGAGGCATCGGTAGGGTTGGTATATGTATACTCTCAACTAACCAAATTGACAATGCAATTTCAGTATATGGAAAAGGAAAAGGTGGTGCACAAGCATGTATGGTGTACAATGTGTCGATCAAAAGGGAACCATAGGGATGAGTATCCTACATTGGAAAACTATATGGTGATAGGTGTGTCGAATCCATTTCTAGCTAAACCATAAACATAATGGAGTGAGATGTGTAGACAATGGGGACATACTATTCCATTTCCAAACATTGGAGAAATATCATAAGATGCATCATACTCCATTATGTGAATTCTGCAAATACATGGGGCATGATGTGAACAACTGGAGGTTACTCCAGTTGATGAAAGACCAGACCCACAATGTATTCTTGGTTTAGGACGAAAAAAAGGATGGTGACCATGGTGGTGATGAGAGAGGTGGATATCAAGGAGGTCCCAAAGGTGGATATATATGAGGAAAAGGACACAGATATGGAGGAGGTGGAGGTATACCCCCCACTTGTTTTAATAGTGGCGAGATAGCCCATGTGTTGATATTTAGTACCAAACCACATGCTCTCTATGGGTACTGATATAGCCCCGATCACATCACCGGTGATTGTACCAACTTGATTAAGAAGTGGGAAGAGAATAAGGTGCATTGCAACATGGTGACTACAAATCCACATGGGAATCATAAAAAATATGATGAATTTGATGTATGGGTGATAACCTGAGGTGGAGCAAAGACGAGAATGTACTTTGATCATGGGGAAATCTTATGTCCAAGGTCAAAGGGGAAGATAAGAAAAGCAACAAAAAACCCTTTTATTTTTTATGATGTCCAAAAAAAGAAGTTCATGTGTGATGCACATAGGGCTATAGAGGAATAAACAATGCAAGAAGAGTTTCAGTGCACGAAAAAAAGGTCACTTGAAGAGGCTCAGATATATGAGGAAGTATAGAGAGTTAGAGGTCACTGGAAGAGGCTTGATCTTGTGAATATTTGTAGCATGCCATGCAACGGTCCTTGGAGGAAGATCATGTGTGCAAGGAAATAAAATGCATGATGCAAAGGTCACTAGAATAAGATCGCATAAAAGAGGAGTTGCAACATTCTAAGCAAAGGGGAATAGAGGAACATGTACATGAATATTTGAAGCACATAGTGCAAGAAGAAGCACTGCATGACCTGGGTCATGGAACCAGAACTGAGGAAAAAGTAAGTACCTTCTTGCATTTATATTTAATATTGTTAAGTGACCCTAATGTTGTGTGGAAGTTGACATAGATGCTAGAAACTTTCATGGGGGAAGAAGGGACAAATAAAGCTATATCATCTCCCCTACCAGAAATGGATCTGTTCCAAGTAAGTAAATAGAAGCGCACATGAAGAGAGTTCAAGATGATAGTTGATCTCAAAAGTTATGAGATGGATGGGGTCATGTTGGATTCGGGTTCGGATGTAAACATCCTACCAAATAATTTATGGGAATTGATGGGTAAACTGAATTTGGTCTGGTTGCCCATTAAACTTCGATTGGAAAATCAATACAAAATCTACCCTATAGGCTAATTGGAGAAAGTTGAAGTGAACATAGAGGGGGTAAATATGAAGGCATACTTTTAAGTGATAGATATCATGGATGATTTTGATCCATACCCTGCCTTACTTGGAATTTATTGGGCCTTCGACAACAATGCTATGTTGAATCTAAAGAAGCGACATATGCCATTTGAGACAGACACCCTATGTGTGATCATGTATTTGGATCCTAACGAAAGGGATATATACAATGAGAAGGTAGATGAGGATGCAAAAATATCTGTTATTGAAAATATCTACAAGATCATGCGATGTAGGGAATATTATGTCAATCCCACAATGGATGGGGATTTGAGTTGGAGGAGAGTGAATTCATATGATAATAATTCAAAATATGCCATGGAGAGGTGGATTAACAATCTATATGAAATATCTACAAGGAGATGTGCTTGCATTACCACTAAAGTGAGAAAAGAGGAGTGTGGGTCCTACCGATTTAATGGGTTAGATATGGTGGATGCATTTATTTCCTGGATGAAACACATTCTTGAACACCATTGGTACATGCCCTTGGTGAAATGTTAATAGGAATACGCCCATAATGGTGGGTTGCGCATTGAGAACAACTTTGATAATGGGAAGTTGTGGAGGATCCACTAAATATGTGTTCTTGAAAACAAGTTTGGGTAGCCAGGAAGTGAAGTAAGGTGCGAAGATGATATTTGAAGGATGAATGTGTGTTGCTGAGAAAGCAATCTTTCCCCTTGGTCCCTTGAGTTTCTAATGGAAAAGTAAAGCAACTGCATGAACAAAGGATGGATACAACTAATCAATATGTTGTGATAGAAACAATGTTTGATCGTTTAATCCCCCTCAATCCCATTGAGAAAATATATGAGTTGTGCATGAGTAAGGAAGCAGTGGTTAACCCATAGATGCCACCAAATTCAGTTGGACGTAGTGTAGATCATCCTTGGTGGAAACCAAGAGGTTGGTTCCATGTCAAAATGCATTGCGACCCGCTAGGGGTTGTCGCGCTTAATTAACACTTGTTGGACCAATGAAAGAGTGCACATGAGTCATGTGCAACACCCCTGAAGAATAATACTTGAACATGTACGAAGATGTACACATTATCATCATTTGGGAAGATTCAGTGGTAGAAAATATTTTCAGTAATAACGACTGAATTGACAGGTCGTTTCACTGCATCGATTTACTCCAATTTAAAAAATTTGGATTCTTTAATGCAACTGATAGAAGGATGATTTTCCTGATTTAGAATAAAGGAGAAGTTAATTATGGTGGATGGTGAAAAGCACAATTTAACGATGAAAAAATATTGATTTGCATCTAGCGAGGAAGATTCGATGACAGGATGGAAGGTGGTACCGACTAGCTCACGAAAGGGATTGGACAATAACTCCACACTAGATGAATGACATATGCCATTATTATTCCATTATATTTTGGATGAGTGGATTGTTCTGACTCATTACTTCTCCTTCTTTATTGAAAGTGTTCTTCCATTCCTATCTTATTAGTCGTTAGAGAACATAAGTGCATAATCTCATTAGCTATCTGGTGACCAAATTCACTTTTATAGTTGAATTTAGATTGGTTCCATGCTTTCACAAATCCAAAAACTGCAGTTTCCATAGCTAGAATGGCATCCTCAAGCAAACCTAATGCTATAACAAATTCCAAGAAAATGAAGGAACAAATGATTCCATATCTGGTGCTACCATATTGAGTACAATTTCAGAGGCCAACATTTGAGAAAGTTCCACTGCTCAAGTGCGTCGACTATAATGTGTAGGATCCCAATTAGCTCTTTGAACTACAGTTTAATAAATATGCATCCATTATCTAGAAGGAAGATGGTATCATGAATGTGGTCACTCAAGAATGGGCGAAGCCCCTATGAAAAGTGAGCATCCTCACATTGATCAACTGCCCACACTTTGGCCATATCCCAACCATTTAGGTACATGTTCTCTTCCTCCTCACTAAATTGCATGGAGATTACCTATCATTGGACCAAGCTTACCTCATTTATTACAATACAATGTACAGGGTTTTGGGTCTTCCCACGTCAAGAGAATATCCATTGGATACCCTCAAGTAAAAATATGCAACACATGAAGAAGTATTCTCTCGGTTCAACACATGTAGGGGGAAGTGTAGGGTTGTAATCCCAAAAATAATGATCCATAAGTAGTATTCACAAACTAGTTACTCGATTGCAAGCTCATATTGAAATGACAAAAAGGTGAATGCACTCTCGGGGTGGTCCTCACAACAGAGCGATGTGTTGGAGGAACTTAGATGGCATGGGATAAGTACTTGTTGAATGAGTTTATCGACGACTACCTATATTCTTAGGATGGGGGAAAAGAGTTTTATTACAACTGTGTCATTCTTTTATTGGGGATGGTTTTGTCAAAACCCCCACTGGGACACATACAGGTCATAGTGGGTGCTCCCTTGTTCGCTGCCCCTTGGTTTCTAACTCCCCATCACTCAAAGGACCTTGAAGTCCAAGTAGACATCATGAAGGATTTCCAACTGTGGTTCATAGATTTTATTGTTGCCTCCGATGAGAGGGTCCACATCCTAGAGAGAATTTTGTCAAGGCATAAATATTATCTCAATTTTAAATGCAATTTTCATAATGTTTTCATTTATCCTCACGCAACCAATGAAAAGGACGTGGCCAAGATTCCCTTCTKCATTACTGAGAGGGACATCTTGGATGGTGTCACAACGTGGCTGAACAACTGCCAACCACCATTTTTGGAAGTCCAAAACTAGTTCGAGGTGTGAATCAAGGAGTCACATGAATAAATATAGGTCACGACTATTGTGCGGTGCCRAGACAAAGATATTGGATATAAGGCACACAAATATGGTTTTAAGGACCAAGAGTTACCAATTTAGAGGATCACATGCAKATCATGGGAGAGTCAAAGTAGAGGAGTAGAGGACGATGGAATCATGAAACAAAAATAGTCTTACAAAGTKCAGGGTCTGCCCCCTATTGACCTGGACCCCATCACAGAGGAATATTATGCACCCTTCCCACTTACCACTCTAATAGAAGAGGCAGTCCCAACGCATTCTACCCAGTTGAAGGTTCGCCCTAGTTAGGGTTCGGGAAAACAATGATGCATGAATACCATGAAGTAGTCAGAGCCTGGCTCTCCAACACCACAAGTTGGCTGATAGGTAGGAAAGTTAATGAAGGATATTCACACTTGTTTTCCATACATAAAGTGTTTGAAAATTAAGGTGGTGAAGTTTGACTCCCTGTGTCAACAAGTGGATTTTCCCTCACCACCAAAGTCTCCTCCATAGGACCCATAGTTTGTTGAGGCTCTGGGAATAATACAGAGAATATTTCTTAGTGTCACATCGCTAGCCATCATCCCATATGACTTGGATAAGAGGAAGCTTGAACTTACACAGGTCTTTACTGTCGAGCTATAGGGTTTTGTGACTACCAAACTCTACAAGATCAGGGAGCTAAACCAAAATATTTTCAGAGAGCATTCCCAAACACACTTTCAATTTTACCAAGAACTCTCAAGTCATGTAGACACCAGGTCTGAGTTACAATAAGAATAACATGTACGACAAGAAATTAAAGCCGATGAGTGAGATTGTCGTGGTTGGGATTTTCGGTTTTGATCGAAAAATACACAACGTTGTCAATAGACTGTCAACGTTTCGGATCCAAATCAGGATCCATCTTCAAGACAATGAGCCTAGGTTAAGAAAATGGGAAGAGCTGGTATAAATACTGGAAGTGTGGGAAATTTTTCAGTGTCTGTTGGGTTTAAAGTAGAATTATTTAATAAATTAAATTATTTGCTAAGATTTCTAGGGTTTATTAATTTGTTTATTTAAGGTTATAATAGTTTATTATTAATTTAGGGTTTTTTTATCTTTATTTTATGTTCTAGGGTTTAGTTAATAGGTAAAAAGTGGATTATTAAATTTATTTTAGGGTTAAGGTATTTTAATTTAAGGTTAAGGTATAAACTAAATAATTAAAAAGAATTAAATGTTGGTTATGAGTTAATATTAGGGTTTCTAAATGTGTTTGCTTATGGTTATAACGTATATAATGGGTTATTATTAATTTAATGTTGTTTATTAATGTCTTCATTTAGATTACTATGTTCTAGGGTTAGGTTATATGTATTAAGTAATTTATAAGATATTAGGGTTTTCCCTTCTTGTTAATCTATATTCTAGGTGTTTATTACTTCAGGTTTAATTTTTGATATTAATCAATTATGCTCAAATTAGGGTTAGTTTATTTAAGAGGTTATTAGGTTGTCTTAGAATTATAATTAATTAGGAGGGGTTTTTTAATGAATAAATAAATTAATAATAATGTATGAAAATTACCAATGATTATTGTTTTTTTTTGCGGATCAGGGGGAGCCAATTTTCGCTTAGTTCTAACTCACTGTATCTGTTAAGGTTACTAGGATGTTTATGGATTTCAATGACTTCTCTAATACGACGTTTGAAGAGGTGATTCTCTTTGGCGAGGATTTTGGTGTCTTCTAGGCGAACATGGTGTCTTGTTTTAAGGGAGTGTTCAGCTAGGGCGGAGGTGCAGATGCGTTCATTCTTGATGTCATCTCCATGTTCTTTGATCCTAACTTGGAAGGAGTGATCGGTTTCACCAATGTAGCATTTACCGCATGAGCACTCTATTTTGTAGATTCCTTTGCCATTGTGAGGGTTAAGTTTGTCTTTGAAGGATCTCATACTCTGTTTGATGGTTTCAATAGGTTTGAAGGAGGTTTTAATATCTTTTTTACTAAGGGCTCTTGCAATTCTTTCAGTCACTCCTTGGATGTAAGGAAGGCAGGAACTTCTATTAGGGTTTTGGTCTTTAGGGGCATTGGGATTATTGCGGGTTATTTCTAGGGTTTTGTTTATTGCGTTCTTAATGTCTTTTTGTTTATACCCTATGTTCTTAAAAGTCTTGGTAAGGTGATATGTTTCCATATCTAGGTGTGTTTCATCGAAGATTCTTATGGCTCTAGTGGATAAAGTTTTTAGGACACCTAGTTTCTGGTTGGGGTGGTGATGGGAATTGGTGTGGAGATAGTTCTCAGTGTGGGTCTTCTTTCTATACACCGCATGTCCAAGATCACCATTACTTTTCCTTTTGATAAGAACATCTAGGAAGGGGATGATATCATTCTCTTCGAGTTCCATGGTGAATTTTATTTCTTCGGATATGCTATTTAGGTGTAGAAAAAATTTATGTAATTCAACTTTCCCGTGGGGCCAGAGAACGTTTGTATCATTAACATATCTTTTCCACCTTGAGGGTTTTAGGGGAAAGGAGTCCAGGGCTCTCTTTTCAAAATTCTTCATGAAAAGGTTGGCAACAATGGGGGACAGTGGGGAGCCCATTGCTATGCCGCTGGTTTGTTCATTGAACTCTCATTGGTAACTAAAGAAAGTGGAGTGCAAGCAAACCTCGGCTAGTATAGTTGTTTCTGGATCGGTGACTTTTTTGACAATTTGGATAGCTTCATATAAGGGGATTTTAGTGAAAAGGGAGACTACATCAAATCTTATGAGGGTGTCCTAAGGCCCTATCTTTTCATTTTTGATGATATTGATAAAATAATTGGAGTCTTTGATGAAAGATTCAGTGTGGCCTGCTAGAGGGCTAAGGATCTTAGCTACGTGTTTAGCCAACTCATAGGTTGGTGAACCTATGGTATTCACTATGGGTGTAAGCGGGATGTCTTATTTGTGAACTTTTGGCAGAACGTAGATCCTTGGGGTGTTCTTGTTGTTGGGGGTTAGGCATTTTTTGGTTCTCTCGTCTAGGTTAGAACTATTGATGGCTTTCTTTAATTGCCTTATAATCTTCTTGATGGGATTGCAATCTAGTTTCCTATAGCTGCCACTCTTGGTTAGGTGTTCTATCATTTTCTTGTTGTAGTCATTCATGTTCATAAGAAAAGTAGTGCCTCCTTTGTCTGCCTTGAGAATAACCAGATTTTCATCGTTTCTTAGGTTCTTTAGGGCTACGCGTTCCTCTTTATTCATATTACTTTTTGGAGGTTTGGATTTGCGTAGGATGACTGAGCAGTCTTGTCTTATTAACTCTTTTTCTTCATCACTGAGATTCTATATGATGTCCTCTATGAAACAAATAATATTATCCGTGGAGATGGAGGTCGGTGAGACTGTGAAGCTTAATCCTCTACCCAAAATGGCCAGTTTGATTTTGTTTAGCATGCACACAGATAAGTTTACCACGTTCCTTGCGTTGGTGTCCGGGTTGTTTTTTCTTTTCAGGAGTCGTTCTAATTTGAACGAGTGTCTGTTCTAAGCTTCTATGCACTCTTTCTCTGCTTTCATCACTGCCAAGGTGTCAACTGTATTCCACAGTTCGGGTGCCATGACCTGCGCTAATTTCAAGTGGAGTATTAATGCATTTTTGGATGTGTGTTCCAGACTACATCTATTCTTTTTAATTTCACCTCTAACAATGGATAACCCCAGTCTGGAGAAGGCCGCGTTGTTCCATTTGTTCTTGGTTCTATGCTAGATCTGTGCAAATTTGGGTAGCACGTTCTCGTCTCTGCATTTCTTGAGAAATTCCAGATCTGCCACTCTTCTCTTAATTTTAACCCTAAGCTTTTCTAAAACTTGAATTTCATCCAGAGTCTCCCTACCATACAGGGAAATAATATGATGAGTGAGATTGTTGTGGTTGTGATTTCAGTTTTGATCGAAAAATCCATAGTGTTGTCAATAGACTATCGATGTTTCGGATCCAAATCAGGATCCATCTTCAAGACAATGATCCTGGGTTAATATATCCATACATTGAATCTTGTCGAGGTTACTGTGGATATAGAAACCAAGGCCCAATATGAAGCTATTCTATCCATTCTCATTGAAGTATTCACTTCCTTGGACTAATCACATTCACGGGTTTGTAATCTTGAATAGGTACAACCAAAGATACCGACTCCACCCGACACCACAAAAACTCAAAGTGGTTAGCGATCACATTCATCTCTTAGAATATTAGAATAAAACACTCTGTGCATGGATTCAACAACTCATGTCGTAGGAGATAGAGATATAGAAGAGGATTTCAATGGACGAAGAAACCATATGTGATGACTTGAATAAATTGAAGGACATTTTGGGGGTGGTCGAATACAACTTCATCTTGTGGAACCATTTGCAAAGTCCCCTAGAATTGACTTATATTAATGAAAACATTTGAACAAAAGAAGTTGAGGTCACACAAAAAAAGAGTAGCTTGGATTATCTACCTTCAGGTGATTGATAAGATGTGATGACAACTATTGTTACCGAAACTAAGGATATTGTTTTCGTCCGGGATGAACAAAAAAACATTTCAGAGCTAGACACTAATGCAAATGATAAGGCCTTAATATTTTATACTCAGATGACAGATGTGTATGTCGTTGTCAGCCCCTTGATAAATAAGATGGATATAGTGGAACCAACAACCCCTCAGGTCACAAAAACCAATGTAGATGAGTTTGTTCATCTCACCCATGAACTTCATGACACCCTCAATGAGTTTGATAACTAATTCAAGAAGTTCCTTTAGGAGCTCATGAAGGCGGTTTTTTCCATCGCATTAGTCACTCCTTGAGACAATTGGATCAAGGACGAGCCAAATAACAAAGGTGAGGGTCTGTTGGCACCCAAAATTTTGGTTAAATATTGCACACATGAACAAACAAAGATGTGTTCACATTCCAATTTTTGCATGCACTCAAGAAACTGTGCCATGGGTGATATGAGGCATGTGCACTAGTTCAAATTTTGCTAATGCATGCCAATAAAAATCCTCCCAATATGTGCTAGTATGATTTTTGTAATATGTTCTAGAAATTAATAAGACACCCCATGCACATTGGAATCAAGAAACAAATCTTTAGGAAATATTCTTGAATTATTACTTTAGGTAGCACAAGAGATCGTAGAGAAGTAAGGAGATGAGCTGGAAAGGTAGTTAAGACTTACATGATTCCAAAGAGGCTACATGGAATGCATGTAGGTGACATAAGCATGCGGGAATAGCAGTTAGATGAGAGAGTGGGGCATAACTGAAAGTTACAAAGTGCCATAGAAAATAAGAAGATAAAAGGGAGCAATGACGACATAAAGAGAGTTAGTTACTCAGTTCGTTGGCTAGTGATTTGTTGTTGTTGTCAAATTCCTTGAGACAAATCTGAGCCTATGTTTGTAATATATCTGGTTGTGTGTCAAGGCTTTAATATCTGTATAATATGAAAGAAATAACATGGCACTATGTAATTTAATACTGGGAAAATGTACAAGATCCTAGGGCTTTGTTGCTGTCAATTGATGAGTTGCTTAATGTATGTCTGTGAAAGGTTGAATGAAGATAATAAAGCTATAGTGATTCTTGTCTTATGATGTGTTGATCATGTGTCAAATTAATGTATGTGTTTTTTTTTACATATTATTAGTCGTTAAGCATATTGCAATGGATTATATGAATTTCAACCCGAATGGTTTCCTATGTAATTTGTGCTTCATCACCGACACAAGACCATATGGCCTTTGTGATTCTCATGGCATCTTGGATGAGACCTTCTTCAGTATTTTTGTGAGGATTGATATGCCGATGCCTTGGTGTTTTTGTTGGTCAACTATGGATGAACCCTAGGTCTTCAACCCCCTAATGTTAGGAAGGACACACACAAGCACAGTAAGAGACAATAATATCCAAATAATCGAGGAAGTAATTGGAGAAGAATTTGGACGATGTGTTGAGGCATGGGACATACTTTCAACTCACATGGTGGAATACATGAAATTAACATATGGTATTACATAGTCAATGCAAGGATTCATTGTGTATATTTGGCCATGATTATTGGCACATTGGTTTTATTTATTGGTGAAGTTGATTGCATTATGAAAAGCTTGGTGTGTTGATAATGCATATACAAAAAATGATAGTTTCATTCCAATTAATATGATTGAAAATTGAAATTTTGTTTTAATATGAATAATGGATGAAAATGATTGAATTTCTAGTAAGATATAATTCTAAGATCACATCATGAGTTGTTATAAATGTGCATGAATGATAACAATTTGTTTGACTGCATTAAAGTTGAGAAAATTTAGAAAAAATTGTCTTGGAAATGGAAATGGTGTAAGCCCATGGAGAAGACTATTTCATGTAGCTGCATGAGTCAAACATAATGAGCATAAATCTCATTCCTGGGAAATTTTATTTTCCTATATAAAACAAATTTGAGAAATTAATAATTGAAAATTGTTATGATATGCTAACAATTTGTTTGGATGCATGGAAATTGAGAAAATTGTAGTGAGAATGGTCTTAGATATGGCAGGGATGTAATCCCATAAGTAATATTGATATCTACAACTGCAAGAGACAAAGATAATGAGCGAAAAATTCATGCTTGTGAAATTCTATTTTCCTATATAAAATAGATTTGGGCATTTATAATTTCAAATCATACATGATGATGTCTCATATTTGTTGTATGCATATGATGCATATGAGATGATTTCCATGGGTTACATTGTTAGTGAAAGTTTAGCAGTAAGTTGTCACTCCCTTTGGAAAATGATGGATCACCTTAGGAATTGTATAATAGTGAAAGGGATGCCTGAGTCAGAAGGGTCAATAAAGAAAGGAAGCAAAACTTTATAATAGAATATTAAAGTCTAGTGGACATGTTAGCAGTTGTTAGGAGTTGTTGAAGACTAAAGAATTAAGTTGTGAGGCTTGTAGAAGAACCGTGATTTCATGCCTAAAGAGTGAACTCCTATGTGGGAGTTGCATTTTCGAAGAAATGAGCTGTCAGGCTTGAGGAGTGAACTTTTGTGTGTGAGTTGCATTGGATCAATAAGATTGTTGTTGTTTTTATTTTGCTAGTAGTTTTTCCTAGCAATGAGTCCCTTGAGATCCCAATAGTGAGATTATTGGTCACTTATGTCAGAGACCCTGTTAAAATGGTGCATCCCGATGGACCGAGAGAACTGAAGGGGGGAACATTATGAATGGTACAAATTGATGGATTGAGAGCAGTGAAGGGGTACATTCCTTGGGTTGGGTACATATGTGGAAGAGAGCTAGTGGAAATCGAGATAGTTATAGGAGAAGGCCAATGGATTATGTATCCATATTTTGGATCCGAAGCGCTTATGTATTTATGGGTTTTGGGGCTAAAGTTCTTATGTATTTATATTTAGGATGAAATTCCTATGTGATATTGGGTTGCAGAGCCTATATGTCGATTAAAGTCCAAATATCCTAGCATTTTAATTGTATGTACACCGTATGGTGTTTTTCACTGAGGATAGTGAAAAAATAAGGGAGAGGAGAATGTAACATCCCCAGTTTTAATTCCCGCAAATTATAATATAATTGTATAAATGTGAATTAGTCTGGTGAGACGATATGTTGGAGCGAAGAGCCTATATTGATTAATATGGCTGAGAGACAAACTATGTAAATGGTACATTGAAATGATTAATAAAACTAGTAATCATTGGAAAGAGGGATGGAAATTATGGGGGGTCATGATTCCACAAGAGAGAGGGGTCAAAGGGTGAAATATTCATGTGTATTAATCCAACCCACTTTCCCTAAAATTATTGTCATTTTGTATAACCTTCTATTTATTGTTGAGTGTTCCCGAAGCCAATCATTAAACTCATATAAGAGGGTGGGTGTGAGTAGTCACATCCCATAGTTATTGGGAGCATGGGGTTGAAGTACAATAATCTTTGGGAAGAGTGAGAGTCAAGAAAGAAAGGGAGAAGAAGGAAAATTCGTATGAAAAAGGGGGACAAATTTTGGAAAACAAGAGGGGAGTTGCATGCTAGAAAGAAAACCATCCATGGTATGCTTGAAGGAAGCCATTGTTTGGCCTTGTTTTATGCTAGAAATGTGGCCTATGTGCTTGTAAAATGGGTTGTAAGCATGTAGTGCATTTTCCTATTGAGGAAATGGTTCAAGAGCCTTGTGAAGGCTTCTGTGAACACTCCTAGAGTAGATAAGAGTTCCTAGAATCCCAAATTGAGATATTTCTTGGCCAACTAAGTACACTGGAAGTCTTGATAAATTAATGGTACAACCTGATGGACTAAGAGCAGTGAAGTGGGTACATTACTTGGGTTGTATAGGTTGTGGGGAAGAGATTTGGTGGATTGGAATTGTTGTTAGAGTTTGGAATCTAGTCTTGGGGATGTTGTGGGTGGAGAGTGGACAACCAAGAGGGACAAATCTCCTTGTGGACTCATAGCCTTAGCTTAGGGTGGAATTTTTTTGAGAGGAAATGAACATCAGTGCCTATGGTTGGGAGGGTCATCCTTTGTATCCAACTAGTTGGTTATATTTGTAAAAAGATAATTTCTCTTTGTTTTTTATATGTTTATTCTACTATGTAAATGATTTATATAATTGTTGTGTGTTGCTATTTTTTCTTGAACAATTGCATTCATGTTTTAATATATGTTTTTATATGCATGTTAAATTATGGGCTTGTTGCCTCTTGGTTATTTTATAAGTATGGGGTGTTTTCAAATTTTTTGTGTCAGCGGGATTTATATTAAGGTGACTTAGCTTGGAGGTTGGGTACGTTACAGGTGAGAACGTGGAGGTTCAACAAGGGATGAATCAATTCAAATAGAAACACACACACGTTCTTAGAGGATGCTCACATTCTTAAAAGTCACAAAGAGAGTACATTTCTAGTGTTGCAATGATTTTGGGAAGCAACTTTGTGCAACCACTCTACAACTATTTTTGGTGTGAAAACCAAGATTTTATGGAATCAACATCTAGGATACCAAGCCAATGAAGCAACCATAACATGAAATATCCATACAATTGTCTAGGAATACATTTCCCCCCTATAGCCAGGGAAATACTAGCATCAAGCCTTAGGAAGATGCATTTTGATTGCAAAAAATGACGATAAAGGATTAAAATTTTATATATATATATATATATATATATATATATATAATGAGTAGATTTTATATTAGAAAATATATGACAGAACCAAACAACTGTGCAATATAAAATATCAAATTTAAGTCTTGTCCAAGTCTAGATAGCCAAAAAATGACGATAATTGATTAAAATGACACACACACACACACACACACACACACACACACATATAAGGTACCAGTTGTAACATAATATGAAGAAAAAATAATATAAAACAAATATCAATGGAGCAACAAAATATGAGAAGAGAAACACCAGAAATAATACATTTATTCAAATAAATAAATGTTCACTTGTCTTTTCGAGGGGACAACCTCTAGTAGAGCAGTGCTCTATTACGATAATTCTCAAGACAACCTTTCTCATGCCTCCTACTCTTATTTATACTAATTCTATGTTCTAAATAACATTCTAGAGGAAGATCTTTCTAGAAGCGAAATCTTCTATTAGGTCTTCTTACATTGACTTGTTCACATTTATTAAATAGGCCTTACTAACTAATGTCGGCCTTTATTACATGGAAAATATATTTAGGCCTTATTAACTAATGTTGAACTTTATTACATGGAAAATATATTATTCTATATACATGAGGGGATAGGTCCCTATCATTCCCTCCCCCCTTGAAAAGTAACCTTGTCATCAAGGATTAAGATGAGGAAACCACTGCAGAATGGTAGCTGGTTCCCAGGTGGCATCTTCTGGTGGAGTATCTTTCTAGTGAACAAAAAATTCCTTGATGGTGTGTTGATAGAGATGAGACTCTCTCTGTTCCAATATGACTTGTGGCTGCAACCAAATGGAACCTTCTTCATCCAACTTTGATAGGCTCGTCTGGGTGTGGAATTTGGTTCCAATCACTTTCTTCAGCCATGAGACATGAAAAACAAGATGTCTCTTGGAGTGATTGTGAAAAGCTAACTGATAGGTCACTAGCCCCATGCATTTGATAATAGTACAAGGACCATAAAATTTTGGTGCAAGTTTCTGACATTGCTAAGATTTGAGTGAAGTATTCTTATATGGTTGGAGGTGGAGAAACACATGATCCCCTTAAGAACATTGATGTTCTGAAAAACCCCGATTTTCCTATGGCTTCATGCGATTTTGAGCAACTACCAAATTGTGTTTGAGAGTATGAAGAATGTTCATGTAGACAGTAAGATTGCGGTCAACCTCCTGAAACTTAGAGACACTTGACATGTATGGGAGAACCAATGGTGGCTTCTGAACATTAACTGCTTCAAAAGGGGTCATGCGAGTGGCCATATGATAAGAGGTGTTGTACCACCATTTAGCTAGGGGTAACCACTAAACCCATTGATGTTGTCTATCATACACAAAACACCTCAAATATGTTTCCAAACACTTTTTTTCCACTTCTGTTTGGCCATTAGTTTGGGGATGACAATATGTGCCAAGATGCAATTGAGTTCCCTAGAGCCTGAATAGTTCTTGCCAAATATTGTTGATAAAAGTGTGATCACGGTCATAAACAATATAATGAGGCATCCATGGAGTTTGAAGTTATTAACCATAAAAAAATGAGCCATTGTAGATGATGTGAACGGGTGTCTAAGAGAGCATAAATGAGCATATTTGGAAAGACGATCCACTACCACCATGATGACTGACTTATTTCTTGATTTGGGTAAGCCAACAATGAAATCCATGGAAATATCTATCCAAATAATAGGTGGAAGAGAAAATGGTTGGAGTGTACTAGGATGTTTGACAGTCTCACCCTTATTGTGTTGACATGTATCACATTCGGCCATAAAGGTTTGGATGTCCTGTTTCATACCATCCCAGAAGAACGATCGTTTTACCTATTCATAAGTTTTGGTATAACCTGAATGGACCACTATAGGTGAAGCATGAAACTCAGAGAGCACCTTGGGTTTAAGGGATGATTTTTTCTTAAATACAATCGACCTTTATAATGAAACTCTTCATTATGCCAAGAGTACCCTGGAGTAGCTTGTGGATCATGTTGAATTTTTTGGATTAGACTATAAATTTTGGGGTCTTGAAACCATTCTTGCTGAACAACCTAAAGCTAGTATGCTACAATGAATGAGAGGGAAAAGAGGGACCCTTCATCTTCATATTTCATGGAAAGAGAATAAACTAACACATTTTCTTTTCCCTCTTGTAAACAATCTCATAATCATACCCAAATAACTTGGTCACCAATTTTTGTTTCTCTGGGGATGAAATTTGTTGTTCCAAGAAGTACTTGAGCCTTGGACGATCCATTTTAATTTGGAAGCATTGTCCCAATAAATAAGGGAGCGAGATATCCACTACATGAAAAATAGACAACATTTCCTTTTCATAAATCAATTTGTCCTAAATGTCTGTCCTACAATTGTTTGCTAGTAAAAGAAAAAGGTCATCCATCTTGCATGAGGACTGACCTGATTCCTCTCCTGGATGCATCACATTCCAAAAAAATTGTCTTGGTGAAGATTGGTACGATGAATACAAGAGTAGTGCACATATCTTATTTCAAGTCTTGGAAGGATTGGTCAATTGTTGGAGTCCAACTAAAAACATTCTTTTTGAGGAGACATGTGAGAGGAGTCGTAGTTTTTTCCATAATTTTGAACAAAATTGCGATAACATTTCGTTAAACCCAGGAAACTGTGCATAATATTAAGATTTTTAGGGCGAGGCCAATTCTACATAGCTTCAATATTCTCGGGATCCATCCTTACACCATCCTTTCCAACAATATGACCCAGGTACTCAACTTTATAGGTGCCAAAAACACATTTAGATTGTTTGAGGAAAAGTTGGTGCTTGGAGAGGAGATGGAGAACTTGATCTACATGGGTGAGATGGGTTGGATAGGTTTTTATATAGATGAGAATATCATCAAAGAAAATTAACACAAAGTCAGAGGAAAGGATGAAAGACATGATTCATGAGACTTTGAAAAGTGAGGGGATAATTATAAATGCTGAAGGGAAGGACCAAGAACTCATAATGGTCCTTGTGAGTGAGAAATGAAGTCTTGGGGATGTCTTCCTCTTTCATACATATCTGGTGGTAGCCCGAACGTAGGTCAAGTTTGGTAAAGTATTGAGCCCCATTGAGTTCATCCAGAAGGTCATCTATGACAAGAATGGGAAATTTTTCCTTGATGGTAAGTTTGTTAAGGGCACGAAACTTAGGACACATGCGCCAAATTCCTTCCTTCATGGGGACCATGAAAACAAGGGAAGAATAGGGGATGTTACTATGATGGATAACACCGACTTCTAACAATTCTTGGACAATTTTCTCAATTTCATTTTTTTAAGAAAAGGGATGACGATAAGGGCAAACATTGGGAGGAATACTGCCCGAGATTAAAGGAAAGGAATGGTCATGGTCTCTGCGAGAGGGGTGAAGGCCCTGGAGAGTTTGGAAAACAATGGGATGGTGGGAAAGAATTTCTTGAAGGTCGGGGTGTACCAGGGGTGTCTCAATTTCTTGAGTGGAATGGATTTGGGAAATAATGCCAGGATGACATTTTTTAAGTAACTTTTCCATGTGGTGGGAACTGATGATCTTTGAAGACCCTAGTGTAATTCCTTGGAATCAGGAATGATTTTAGGGGCTAAATTTCACTCATGGGCTAATTTTCGATGGTTTTTCCAAAAACAAGATTCGCTATTTTAAAAATGATTCGCCCAAATTCTATAGGATAAAATTATTTTACCTTAAAAATCGCCAAAATTTTATAAAAACTATATAAAATACTTAGAAATTTGATTATTTAAAAAAAAATATCGCCAAACATTTATAGTTGACATATGAAGGATTAGTAATATTTGCCAAGGTTTCTACATTTTAAAATAATTTTCAATCCTTAAAATCATCCTTGCTTGGAATTTATATTGTTGTCCTTCCTATTGGAATTTCATGGTTAATTCCTTAAAATCCATGGTGATGGGGCCAAGAGTGAGTAACCATTTAGAAACAAGAACAATGTCACAAGCACCCATGTCAATAAAAAAACATGTGAGATTTCAGGTTGTAGTAACCAATTTGTAGGCACACATTTCCACAATGCCCCCCACATTTCATGGAACCACCATTTTCAATCATGATTTGAAAATTATTGACAACACGGATATAAAAACTGACTTCTTGAGCAAGGAAACAATTGATGAACTTATGAGTGTTGCCACTTTCAACTAGGATGATGAATTTTCCGTGATTAATGTAACCAATCAATTTTAAGGTTAAGGGAGTAGAAAAACCAGTGAGAGAAATTAGTGAAATCAATGGTTCAACCTCAGGAGGATCAAAGGGGTGGCATGGGATCATCTATTTTGGGTATCTCTGCTTCAGGTGAAACCTAAAAATATTCATCAGAAACTTCCTCTGAAATTTCCATAAAAGGTTTCCATTCTTTACAACTATGCCCATGAAAGTATTTATCATTACAATTGTATAAAATACCCTTGAGTTGGCGTTCAACCATTTTTTTCTGTGTTAATATTTTGACCTTGAGAGGAGGGGCCTGAGGAGCAAGGGTGGTGTGTTTTGGGTGAGGAACACAAGTGGTTTATCTACTCTGGGCCAATATGACCTATTGTGCCTCCTTGGAACATTTAGTTGCTTCCAACCAAGTCTAGAGGTGATCCATGATGACCTAGGATTAGATTTCATCTTCGAGGCCATGGATAAATCATTCCAAGAAGAAGGAATTTGTCATGTCCTCTATTCAAAAATCTAAGTGCTCAAAGGAAATGATAAAATCTTCCACTATGGAAGAATATTTCAACTTGGTTAGATGTTCTAAATGGTGGGTATTTGTGTCAAATTGTTCATACAAATCAATAATCATACCCATAATCATTGGGTATTTCTTTTCCCTTCTTGTAAACAATCTCATAATCATACCCAAATAACTTGGTCACCAATTTTTGTTTCTCTGGGGATGAAATTTGTTGTTCCAGGAAGTACTCGAGGCTTTGATGATCCATTTTAATTTGGAAGCAGTGTCCCAATAAATAAGGGAGCAAGATATCCACTACATGAAAAATAGACAACATTTCCTTTTCATAAATCGATTTGTCACAAATGTCATTCCTACAATTGTTTGTTGGTAAAAGAAAAAGGTCATCCATCTTGCATGATGACTGACCTAATTCCTCTCCTGGATGCATCACATTCCAGAAAAAATGTCTTGGTGAAGTCTGGTACGATCAATACAAGAGTAGTGCACATAGCTTATTTAAAGGCTTGGAAGGATTGGTCAATTGTTGGAGTCCAACTAAAAACATTCTTTTTGAGGAGAGATGTGAGAGGAGTTGTAGTTTTTTCCATAATTTTGAACAAAATTGCGATAACATTTCGTTAAACCTAGGAAAATATTCATAATATTAAGATTTTTAGGGAGAGGCCAATTCTGCATAGCTTCAATTTTCTCGGGATCCATCCTTACACCATCCTTTCCAACAATATGACCTAGGTACTCAAATTCAGAGGTGCCAAAAACACATTTAGATTGTTTGAGGAAAAGTTGGTGCTTGGAGAGGAGATGGCGAACTTGATCTACATGTGTGAGATGGGTTGGATAGGTTTTACTATAGATGAGAATATCATAAAAAAAATTTAACACAAAGTCGGAGGAAAGGATGAAAGACATGATTCATGAGACTTTGAAAAGTGAGGGGAGAATTACAAAGACTGAAGGGAATGACCAAGAACTCATAGTGGTCCTCATGAGTGAGAAATGCAGTCTTGGGGATGTCTTCCTCTTTCATACGTATCTGGTGGTAGCCCAGATGTAGGTCAATTTTTGTAAAGTATTGAGCCTCACTAAGTTCATCCAAAAGGTCATCTATGACATGAATGGGAAATTTTTCCTTGATGGTAAGTTTGTTAAGGGCACGAAAATTAGGACACATGCGCCAAATTCCTTCCTTCTTGAGGACCATGAAAATAGGGGAAGAATAGGGGATGGTACTGGGATGGATAACACCAAGTTCTAACAATTCTTGGACAATTTTCTCAATTTCATTTTTTTAAGAAAAGGGATGACGATAAGGGAAAACATTGGGAGGAATACTGCCCGAGATTAAAGGAAAGGAATGGTCATGGTCTCCGCATGCGGGCTGAAGGCCCTGGGGAGTTTGGAAAAAAATGGGATGGTGGGAAAGGATTTCTTGAAGGTTGGGGTGTACTAGGGGTGTCTCAACTGCTTGAATGGAATGGACTTGGGAAATGATGCCTGTATGACATTTTTTAAGTAACTTTTCCATGTGGTGGGAATTGATGATCTTTGAAGACCCTGGTGTAATGCCTTGGAATTTATATTGTTGTCCTTCGTATTGGAATTTCATTGTTAATCCTTAAAATCCATGGTGATGGGGCCAAGAGTGTGTAACCATTTAGAAACAAGCACAATGTCACAACCACCCATGTCAATAAAAAACATGTGAGATTTCAAGTTGTACTAACCAATTTGTAGGCACACATTTTCACAATGCCCCCCACATTTCATGGAACCACCATTTTCAATCATGATTTGAAAATTATTGACAACACAGATATAAAAATTGACTTCTTGAGTAAGGAAACGATTGATGAACTTATGAGTGTTTCCACTTTCAACTAGGATGATGAGTTTCTTGTGATTAATGTAGCCAATCAATTTTAGGGTTAAGGGAGCAGAAAAACTAGTGAGAGAATTTAGTGAAATCAATGGTTCAACCTTAGGAGGATCAAAGGGTGGCATGGGATCATCTGTTTTGGGTATCTCTGCTTCAGGTGAAACCTAAAACACTTCATCAGAAACATCCTCTGAAATAGCCATAAATTTTTTTTGTTCTTTACAATTGTGCTCATGAAAGTATTTATCATCACAATTGTAGAAAATACCCTTGAGTTGGCGTTCAACCATTTTTTTTTGTGTTAATTTTTTGACCTTGAGAAGAGGGGCCTGAGGAGCAAGGGTGGTGGGTTTTGGGTGGGGAACAAAGGTGGGTTTTCTACTCTGGGCCAAGATGACCTATTGTGCCTCCTTGGAACATTTAGTTTCTTCCAACCAAGTCTGGGGGTGATCCATGAT